>KL276417.1:26394-41467 GCA_000699545.1 Podiceps cristatus | reverse complement strand
TCAATCTCGTTGTCTATGTCGTTGATGAAAACATTAAACAGCAATGTATTCATGTATTGCCAGAAACAGTTATTTATTCTTCTGGAATGGTGAGACAGCCCTGAGCAACTGTGAGCTACAATCAGAGTATTGCAATGCTGCTTCTCTATTCAAATGCCTTAGTGCCTGCATAACCGGGTAAAACAATGCTTATGTCTACAAACCAGGTAAGAATGAAATCAACTTCAGCCACATTTGCAAATATGATCCTTCTACTTCATTTCCTGGCAAAGCACATCTATCGATCCTTCTGCATTACATTTCAGAAATAATGCAAACAAGTGGCAAGCTCATTCCAAGATACTGACCTCAAATAGGCAAGATGCATGAATATGAAAATGCTCCATGATGTTAATAAAGACACTGTGAGACAAGGTAACAGTGTTGGGTGCTGTACTGAAGTTCAGGTTGGATTCTCTGTTCACACATAAGTGGATTCAATAAGACAATGAAATAGAAGTCAGAAGTATGCAAAAAAGGAAACCAGTTAGAAGAACCAGAACTAACCAGTACAAGTAGAACTTAATACTATGCTTGTATCCTCAGTTTTTTAAACTAGCTAGGAAAACACAGGCAACAATAGATTTCCATGGGGGAGGAGGACATCTCTTCTATGTCTGAAACAAAACTACTGCCACCTGTTCCACCTTTATAGCAAATATGTTCAACAGCTGTCCCTATCTGCAATATGCTAAAATCTAGATCTTCAAAGACATTTAGGTACTTAATTCAGCAAAATGTCAACAGGAGTCAGATATAAGTATCAATGAAGTGCTGGGCCTCAGAAACAAGGCTTCAGAACATCACTTTGGTTGATCAATATATGTTGTGCTGCATATTGCCCACTAACTCTGTTGTCAGGATAACTGAAAGGTCAAAACTGCAAATTTGATGTCTCACCACCACTTATAAAAACAAATTATAGTTTCTTGGTCTCTAATCTAATTGTTATCCATAACAGCTTATCAACAGATACATGTTTTTGAGAATAGAGTGTCAAGATAAAAATCTGAGAACTAAAACATTCTCAGTTTTACAATCTTTTCCAAGCTTAATTATGCTCCTTAGTACAGAATGTTTTTACTAGACCCAGCTAGATTATGTCTGAACTGCATCTAGTGACATAAACCAGCTGACAAGTATGTCCTTAAGTTGTCTTATGGAAACGTCCAAGCTAATAAGCATGGACAGCTGACGGCATACTAAGACATGGAAACCATCATAAAAAATGGTAAGAGGAACACTTACTCCCCTACGTGTAACTAGACAAAAAACTCCGTCATCAAGTCTTAGCATATCCTACGTTGCTTTGATAAGCTCGTAATACACTGGCCTGGCATACCAGTTAGGCATCAAGCTAACAGAATGTGTGGTCACCACTATCTGGAATAACATTTAATATAAACACATATTAAACCCATATATCAAGGGATTAATTGAATTGGAAACAGCAGGCTGACTAGAAACAGAAAAATATCAGTTTTTAAGAAGTCGTAATGTCCAATTTCAGAAAGATTTATTAGCAATATTTGCACAGTTCTTGCACACCACCTACCTGATAAAGTATTATCAACAGAATTCCTACCAAGGACTATCAAGTACGCGGGACTGGCTGTTAAGAGAGCCATCCTATAGCCTCTCTCTCTGTATCTTAAAACCTAACCCCAAAAGAATTTAACTGTTCAAGAATGGAGGGGGAGGTCATTCACATCTGACTGCATGGTTTATAAAATAGGATGCCTCCTACAAACATTTATTCCCCTGCTTAAGGATTCTACATAGGATGTGCTAAGGAGCTAAAGTGGTGCATGTTTAAGTTGAGCCACTATTAAGCTTGTTTAGTGCTAGGGCTTGCCAAAACTGATGAATTTAATGTATTCTGTCTCCACAAATAGCAAATCCAAATAAAGCTGTTGCTGTGTCCAATGGAAGATTTGCACCCTAGGATGTACTTTAGGAACGACAGACTTCAGATGGGAGTCTTAGAAAGCTGTAAGGGGCGAGGTTCTGAACTAGTGTTGCCCACTGCTGCGTTCAAGGGAAGAAGCTTCCTCTGGATACAAACCAATGGCTTTCCCCTGTGAAGCACTGGACTAAGATTCACTTTAGAGCCCATTCTCACTCCCGACTTCCCTCAAAAACCTCCCAACCCAGGCAAACACTGTCATTCCATGAACACAGTTTTCCGCTAAACGCACAAAACCAGGAAAAAAGCTGTCCACTATACCATATAATGCAGAAGACAGGAACGCTCACACTAACAAACACCTGAGCCAGTAAGTCAACATGATACAGCACAATGCTGAGACTGTATTAGCAGTTCTAAATGCAGTCTAGCCATCCCATTACTGTGTTACCCAAGAGAACCTTTACTTTTCATTCACACCCTGAACACTCTGACACCACAGAGGCTTTTTCATTACAGCTGCTCATTTGATGACTTTAAGGGATTTAAGAAAGACTCTGTATTTGTAGAGTGTTATGTTCATTGTAGACCTTGGGCATTCTCAGTGGACTGACCAATAATTCTAGAAATGTACAGTAATTTTTATAATAGTTAACATTGTGATTCTTAATCTGAAGTTGAATTTTTAGATCAAAATCAAATTTTTCTCAAGTCTAAGTGAGTCTTTGCTATTAGAAGTAGGTAATGGAAATACATTTCAACCTCACAATATAGCTGCTGGAGCTCTACTGTTCATTGAAGAAAAATGTCCTCATCACTTAACACTTTGTTGAAAATTACCTCAAAAAAAGGTTTTAAAAGGACCACATAGATCAGGATACAAAATGAATAGAAATTGCTTTGCCAAAATATTAAAAATATAAATGTGTATCTTTAAGATACTTTTATTTCAAGCATTACGCAGCAATGTAATGCTTTTGAAAGTGCAAGGCTCCTCTGAAACTCCTAACTCAATGGTGCCGTCAGCTGACAGCATCTCAACTCCACCAACACGGGAGGAAGGATAACCGGCTGCAGTGGCTGGAGCTCTGTGTCCCCCTCCTATCCTTGCCCTTCTGAAGAAACAAGCTGCTGTTGAGCACTACCACCCAATGCCCCTGTGAGCCCCACTGAGCACTCATGAACAGCCCAAGAAAGAACCTTACAATTACTTTTGCTGCAAAACACAAATGAAACTTAAGACATGAAAAAAACCTCAACAACTACTTCCCACAGGAATCCACACCTATCTCTCTTAAGAGGAAAAAAGAGTTGCTCTCTCTTAAGATGAAGCAAATTAAATAAAAACAGAGGTCTCTGAAGATTTTCTGGTTTAGATGTTTCAGTCTGTTCCTGAATAAGAAAAGCAGCTAGCAGTTCTCCTGGAACGAGATTTTTGTCATTTGTTTCCTCTTAGATGAGAATTGCGTCTGAAAACGTAAATCTTCAATATCACAGGTACTAAGCAATTTGGCAGGGGGTAGGGGGGTGGGGAATTGCTTGTCTTTTAAATAGGCAACTTCTTTTTAAATAAGGATGCATGAATCTAACTTTAGCTGTCCAGGTTTTCACATTTCTGATCTCAAATACAGAAAGTAGAGCATTAATCTAGTCTCTTGACTTCAAGGTTATCATCCATTGAGGTCAATGACTCCATCTCTGAAAAGCAGAACTTCCACTTTCAATATGATAACTGTTGCCCTTCAGTAAGCAACTGTGTTCAACTCCTTCCTGACTGCTTTCTCACAACTGCTAACAAAAAACTAACAGCCATAAAGACAGCACAAACAACTCCTGCAAAGAGAGTTATCTATGTAAAAATAGTGGTTAACCCTAAAAGCATTCTTATTCATGTGAAGTGCTCATTAGCTATCTATATTTAAAACTTCCACTACTAATGAGCAACCCTGTCTCTTTCTTTATTTTCTTGCTATCTTGTGTTTATGTTAAACTTCTGTTTATCTGCCCAGCCAAGACCTGAATATCCAACAAAAAACGGTCTCTAACAATACAGTCAAATATGTGAACAAGTTACTGACAGACAGAATCAGTCTAACTGGGAAAGAAGTCACCAACCAGAAACAAAACAGGAACCAGCCCATACCGTGCTTCAGCATGGAATTGACACAGAGGCCAAACATTTGCTCCTTTACAATGTAGTCTGGTTTTATGCCAACAACATACATCTCACAAGACACTCTATGCAACCACTTAGGTGGAATCATAAATAGCACAATCATCATTTCCACAAGAAGATACAGGTAAGTGATAAAAAGGTGATGCCCCAGTAAGTTTCTGGAATTCCCTGGTAAAACTTAAAGTCACTCTCAACAAACTAGTTTAAAGGCAGATCAGTAGATCTGGTATAACATAATACAGATGAACTTCAAAATACAGAGCAGCAATACTGCACACAGTTTTTTTCTGACTACAGAACAACAGTTGGTGGGGTTTTTTTTGCTTTAGTTGGTTGTTTGGGTTTTTTGGGTTTGTTTTTGTTTGTTTGATTTTTTTATTAGTAACACATATAAAAACATTCTTCAAAATAGCTACAGGCTCAATGAAACCAGTAGCTAAAATATTAGGAATATGTGACATGAGAGACATGGCCCATTCTAAAGTTTCATTCTACTCTTACATAAAATTAACACCTGAACGCTTGCAAGAGTATAAACTCAACCCAATCCAAGAACTTCCCAGAAGTCTTTACTCTGCATGTTATATTTTAATAAGCAATGCAGCTGGGCAGGGAGGGAAGGCAAGTATCTATGCAAATATTTCCTATTTCATTGTTCTTGCACTATTCTTATTGAGCAGTACTGGAATGGCTTCTTTTCTTTTCCAAACATTAACTATATTTTTTAAAAATTAGAGCTATATGATCGCTTCCAATGTATAATCAAACTTGAATATACCATTTTCACATTTTATAACACTTGCTTGATTCTCAACATCTCTGGTGCATTCAATATATTTTCACAATGAAGAGAGGAATTTGATATAACTATTATTTCAATCTGTTTTCTATATTCAAATCTACCCATGAAAATGTGAATGTCTTAAAAATATAAAGTTAATACATGATAAATTCTACCACACAATGAAAGGTAAAATAACCACCCTACATTTCTTTTTAATGATTTTACACGATAAAACCTCAGGATCAGTTTATATAGGCGTGTGAATCTAACAAAAATACTATAATATTTATATACTATGTATGTCTATTTAAGATGTAACTGGTAACAGTTACTCTGTTTCCATGCTGCCCTTAATATGCAGGGATGTTCCAAACAATGTTGTTCAATTGTCTTGTGAGAAATCTGAATCAGGAAGAGGTATCTGTTGTGTTTTAATGTAAAGTGCATCATCATCAAAAAGCAGTTTAGGACATGCAGCCTCTTTTTCCTTCCCTTCTGCTTTCAAGAACAATACTTCAACAATAACTGTTACCAGTTAATCTCCTCTGAGAGGATCAGCATGTGGCGTCAAGGAATGGATCTTTCTGGAACTTGTACTTTAGTACATCTACACTGGTCCCTTACACTCTCAATTGAGATATGAGTCCTTTTCTTACAAAGGTTAAGACAAGAAGCTTCAAGTTCTTCAAAAGCTTAAAGATCAGACAATTAATTACTTTTAGTTACATATTGCTTGTCTGCAGCTAACTAGAAATATCCAAGCCAAAACCCAAAAATTCTTTGCTACAAAACCAATCATTTATAGAAGGTAGCCTCCACAAAGAGGAGGGAAAACAACCAACCACACAGTTCTACTCTGCTTAACAGGTGCAGGACAAGACGTAGCAATCACTTTGAAAACATGAACTTTTAAATTAAAGATGAATCCTTGCTTCGAAGTACACAGCACAATCCCAAATTTAATGCTACTACACCATTATCAGCATAGTAACTACAGCTACTAAAGGTAGTAATAGCATTGGCACTTGTGGTTCCTTTCTTTCAGAAAATGTCCTGGAGAGACAAAATTCACATTGTGAAAATAACTTTTTTAATGCCTTAGAGTGTGGTTTGTGACTAACTTCGTTACCACAACATGCATTTGTAATGCACAAGCATGTCTGAAATATAAATTTAGCTTTTCATACAATGAACTGAACCCTCAGCTTTGCAGTGAGTTTCACAGAAAAGCAGTATAGATCCTACAAAATCCACAAGTTAACAAGATTGACAAAAAGCAATTATTGAAAATCTTTCAGCCCTCCCAATAGTATCTTAAAGTGTCCTTCTCTACGTGTGTCCTACATAGCATAAGTGCTAAGAACAAGGCAAAAAGAGAAGTCAGACATGCTGCAGATTTGTTTTCCTGGTTAGTCAAATTGGAAAATAAGATTCAATATCACCATTTCTTCATATTTTCTTTTTTTAAATGCAATGGACCTTAATACATCAAATGGTGATCTAAAACTCAAGTATTCCAAGATAGAAAAAGTGAAAAAATCCTCTTCCTCAAGAGGACTGTTTCCTCCAGTTATGCTATGGTTAATTCTAGGGTTTTAAGAGTATGTCAGTTTCCAGTGAAATAAAGTGATACCCATTATAACAAAGAATGTATTTACCCTGTAGAAGATTTCACCCTTTAGCCAAAGGTAGCTTAAATATTACCAGGCATCTCTGATCAGTCACCTAGATCAGTCACCCTCAGAAACCAAACCTTGTTGAAAATGCAAAAGTACTGTCCTCAATAACCACAAAACCTTTCAATTCCTGGCCTGAGCTCTCACCAGCTACTTTGAACTTGAGAAAAATCTCAGCAGTCATCATATGACTCTTGCTGTTACTGCATTAGAAAGTAATTATGGGACATTTTTTCATTTTAGGGCATGCAAACTGTGTTTATTCTCAGAACCTGAGCATACTAATATTGGCTCTCCTAATAAACAGAAAACTGCAAAGAAATCTTTCTTGTCTAACTTCCAACTTATATGACATGTCAGAAGCCTGAAAGTCTTTTTCAAGGTTCCACTGGTTTTCACTCTGTATTTATCATGGGACTTCTCAATAAAGAATTTGGGCTGTAGAAGACAGAATTACTATTTAAAATTTGAAATCTTGTACATACTTCTGTTCTTTAATCTCATAATTGATCAAACCAAAGTGTTTAAGTTTTAAATCAATGTATTACAATACGAAACTTAATTTTCTCAAACATAGATACATAAAGTAGTATTTCATAATACTATCTCTCCTTTCAGTTGTGGGATGAATACTTTTAAAGCTTTCAAGTCATCTTTTTCAATATCAAACTTGGGCTATATTTTAAACTACACTGCCACAAGCAAATGAATTGCAACAAGCAATGCAACAGTGTTATGAATTGCAATGACTGCCTAATAGATAGAGTTCCACAAATTTGATGGGACATCAAAAGATTCCATTTTGAGACTTTAAATGATACTCCTCTATATTTATATATTTAAAGCAGAAAGTATTCCAAAGGGATATTTTATTTCTTTCTCCTTTTCTTTACCCCACCTAATTTTAGAATTCTTTAGATGGGGTTTTACTTGAGCTATCAACATACAACTGAAATGAACGAATGTTTAGTTTTCACAGAATGAAATATCCACTTACAGCATCTTGGCCTTAATCCAACATACTCCATGTAAATATACCCTCTAAAGCTGTTTATGCATGAACAGCTGATGCAACTGAAAACTGTCAATCAGGAGATGATCTGCAATGCATACGTAAATCTATCTAGCTTTTTTCCCAGACCCAAGGATTCATGGGTTTTAAAGGTGAACAAGCAAATGAAAGATCCATCTTATGTGTACTTCACTATTATGGGCCTCAAAATTTAAGTCACAGAACTGTTCACTGTTTAAATAAGGACATTTACATATAAAGAACTACACCAATCCTCCTGTGCAACCAAAATTTTATTCTACTTCTGCTGATCATGATTTTTCATGTCAAAATATTAACCATATTTCCAGCAAAACAGTATCACTAAAAATAAATGATTCAATCTGCAATTACACTTGGCACTTACAGAATTTCAATTAGCAAAAAATGGAAGAACTTCCTAAATATCAGTTTTAAGAATGGCTAGTGACTTTCGTCCATTCCATCCTCTGTTCTTGAAAAATCTTAGAGTAACTGAACATAAGCATGTGATAAGGCATAACGAACTCTTAGCTATTAATTTGTTATGCTATTTTTCAGATAGATCCATAACATTTCTTTAAAAGAAAGTTAATGAATGACTGAAATAGTGTGCCACTAAACAGGTGACTTACATCTGTTGGCAAGTGGGAGGCATTAAAAGGGGGTAATAACAAACAACACAAGACTAAAAGCAGTACATTTAGTAAGAACTTTTAAAAGCAAATCCCTTTTTTTTTTGCATAAAACTTTGGAAACAATATTTCCATTGAAGGAAACCATTTTCTTTCTGGACAGCTACAAAACAGTTCCAAAGGGCAAAGAAAGATTTCAAAATTCTGCAGGTTCTTAAATATTCTACTAAGGTTGGAATGACATAATTTTGGGGGTACAGAGAATGGAATAGAAACAAAAGGTAGATCAAGAACAAAGTTTTTCCCGTCTAAAAGCCTTTGAAAATAAGATCACCTGTATGCATCGTCTTCTTTCAAGTCTCATATCATCCTGCAGGGATGTGGGGGGCAGGGAGAGTCCAGCAGCAAACAACACTGCAAAACAAAGAAAAAAGTAAGTAAAGGTAAACACAAACTAATAAGATACCTAAGAAACCCATAAAGCTCCATTCTACTAGATCCACATAGTGCTTTGTAAAACCCTAGCTCTCAAGTGTAACAGAGCTAAACCAAGGAAATTCCAACAGAAAATGAAGTTTTCCAACAGGAAAAGTAGAGACAGACATTACAAAGACTATCTTCCACCAACATCTATTGCTAGAAAAAAAAATATCTAAGTGTCAAAATTTCAGGGATTAACTTAAATATCAACTGGTCAATGAACAGTTCTGAAAATTAAGGTAATCCAAAAAAAAAAAAAAAAAAAAAAAAAAAAAAACAAAAAAAAAAAAAACACCAACAAAACACAACACTCTCTCAAACCTGCAAAAGTGAAACTATTGTTAGTTACCCATCTTTGCAAAGCCCTTAAATATGTGGATTTTTACAGAAACTCAGGACAATATTTATAAAACATGACTGAACTTCTGTGGCATCTTACCAAATCAACAAACTACGGAACTGTTAAGTGCACATAAATCCATAAATGTACAGGTCCATTTTTTCTTCATATATCACAAAATTGAATTAGGTTCACTTTATACCAAATTAAAATAGGCTCAGAAAAATAAAATTATAACTTTCTACAAGGCAAAAATATAAATACATGAGTTTCTAGGAAGAAATCTCTAACAAAAGTTAAATAGAACATTGTGATTACGCCAAAAATAACCAAACAAAAACCCAAAACACAACACCCAATAAATAATCAACCCCTGGTCAAAGTATTTTTCAAATATTTGCTTTTCACTTGTTCTCCAATAAAATATCACTGGTAATCTACAGCCTATGAAAATATCAAAACCACTTATAAGTTACTGAGAATTTTAGAGAACCTCTGCAAATTACGTAACAGCTCAAATAGTAGAATCTATATTATTACTATTTGAACACCTCCGGATATATGTAACTAAGTGTGTCTAGCCTTAAATGCACTTATATACTGCAACTCAAGCAGAAAACACTGCCATTCACTCCATTTCATCATCAACGATGACTGTTTAAACACTGGATATACCCTAAGCCCCGCTAGCTTTTCTGCCACCACCCTGGCTTCTGCCTTGTGCCACAGAAGCGTGACAGGTGCGCACGCGCGCGCACACACACACAAAAGGGGGTGGTGGGAAGACAAGGAAGAATTACTTATGTGATACACATAGGGGTATATGTTGCAGCAGTTCTATGGTTATTTTACAAGCAGGTGAATTCTCATTGTTATGCTTCCAAAAGATGGAGGGGGCAAACAAAATCTGGCCATCCCACATCATGATCAACAGCCTTAGTTTTTGACTACTGAAGCTCCACAGAGACCTAGAGTGTCACTGCCACATGCACAGTAGCCATAAACTTGGCAAGGCTAATGAGTCCTGCCTAAGGCTACACAAGATCCTACAAACTAGGTGCTCTCATGCCTAAATCATTTCTGGTATGTATTCTAGGTGTATACATCACACAGACAAGACACAAGTGTCTTGTGCTGAGCTTAGTCCCACTAAACTCAGCAGAGACAGTCACTTCTGCTGAAGAACAAGAAAAAACAAAGAGCAAACTCTTCTTTACAGCAAGTAGCCCCCGGATTTAAACAAACATAAGTCCTGGAGCACCAAATATGTCTATCCTACACGGATAACTTAAGGCTACAAAGCTATAGCACCCTTTTTGAAAGCTCTCCCCAGCCAAGATACTGCAATTTAAAAGAAAAAAAAAAATTAAAAAGGTGTATCTGTGGACACTAAGATTATAGAAAGCCTTTTCCAGTGGTAGCTGTAAGGACTGAAGGCATCACTTTTTTTTGCCTTTACCACCCTGTAGCTCAAATACAGCAAGGATTACCTCTCATTTGCATCAGTACAAGGCCAGTTTCAATACTAAGCCAGCTTAGTTCAAACTATCAACAAACAGTTTGAGCAAAGCTAGCTGATTTTCAGCCAAAATAGATTGTAGAGTGTTCATACATTGTCTTCTGCCAGTTCTACAAAGGGAATGGTAAGCTCCAAAAGCAGCACATTAGCACATCTCTGGCACTTTACAACAGCCTAATGTTGTATCAGACTGACTGGGACGCTGGGAACATACAGCTCTGTCATGGGCAACAGACTGCCAACTCTATTCCAAACCAGAAGAGGAAATTGGTTGGTTAAGAACATACTATCCAATAAACACAGAGACTACCAAGTCATAGCTATAAGAACTTGAAATCACTCAGCTGATGTTGTAAAAGCAGTAAAGCAACTTCATACATATGGGAAGCTGTGCTTTTTGCTCATTGGAAATGAATCTGTATTATTTTAAGATTACTTATAATATTGACTCTGAAAAAGTATTTATCTTGCAAAGAATTCACAAAGGAGAAATTCAAAGGAGAATTCAGAAAGGAGAAACCAAACTGGAAAGGTAACACACAAGACCTAAATTATTTTAGAATTTAGAAGATACCATTAGAGCTACCATCAATAAGGAAGAGTTGCTGATGCAACTATGAAGTCATTAACAGTTTATTGACAGGGAATCAATACATCCACCCACTTCATAGTTAACCGGCAAAACACATCCATCACAAACCAGTGAGTTTCTTCAAGTCTCCTTACAACTCTCCACAATTATCACATTCTGAAGAACTGGACAACTAGCATGGAATTAAGACCCAGAATAGAAAGGCAGGTGTCTACTGTAGTGCTGTTTTCCAAGAGGTATCCGCAGCATAAAAAATAATTTTAAAAAGTAATTTCAAAACATTAGTGAAGAACAAAGACAATGAGTTACTGTGATGGTAACAGTATCGTAGACACACAACATAAAAAGGTAACATTTTAAATGGGGGTGGGGGGTGGAAGATACAACCAAATTGCATATAGTATCTACAGGGCAACACATTAAACTTAATAACTGAGTCTCTTCTGTTTGCCTCTACATTACCAAGTTCTTAAAACCCAAAGGCCTTTTACACAGCCTGTACAAGGTCTTCCTGGTTTATACAATAAATTAGTGATGAAAGGAGGCAAGAACAAGTCTCACTCATCACACAGTCTGTAAGATCATTACTGGAATCCCCTTAGTAATAACACTTACTGGGCTTCAAGAAACCAGTTTGATCTACTTACTAGTATAGAATAGAAGTGAATTGGAAATAAAGGAGCAGAGGGAGGAAGAGATGACAAGAAAGGTGTCGAAAGGCAAATTATTGGAAGTGGTATAGCAAACAGAAGAATAAAAGTGGAAGTCTTTCATTTAAACAAAGAGAACAGTTCTTAGATATCAACTGTGTACCAAGCTACCATGCTAAAACTTTACTTCATGCTTTTATGTCCTATTTTAATTACTGTTGCTTTCTACTCTTTATCTTTCCTACTCACACACAATGCTCCTCTGATCTCCTCAAAATACAGATAATGGGATTACCTACCCAAAGCCACTCCACATTCATGAATAATTTCAAGTGTAGAGTTCAGCTTTACTACAAAATGTTTAGTTAAATAAGCTAAAGATCCTGACTACATTTTATCCAGGTATACTCCACCATATTATAAAGATGGTGACTGTGAAAAACATAAAGCTTTCACGTGTCTCTGACTTTTCCTTACACCATAAGCCTAGTTTGCCCATTACCCTCTTTGAGGACTAATGTTTTATTCCACTGTATTCCTTAAGAGCATCCACTTTCCTTCAAAACACTCAATACCCAACTTATGTCAATATGTTCATTCTAAATCAAAGTTGGTTTCAGAGCAATCATACGTCTAAAAACCTGAAAGTTAAAGTGCAAAAACCATGCTTCTCTCTGAGAAAGTTTCATCATCCTTCCCGATTTCTCTTTCTTGTGTTTGCCTGGATATCAGATGGTGAGTTTTTGCAAAGGGGGACAATTTTATTACATATGAGCATAGGAAGAATCCAGTTCAGCTGAAACCAGACGCAGCAGAGCCGTAAGACTGGGGTTTTTTGACATTACTTCATAAACTTAAAAATGTCAGTTATATAGTATGTTGCTTGTTTATTTTATATAATAGATATTAATTTAAAGCATCTAAAGTTAAAAGATTTTGCCCAATTCTAACCAATGCAAGTTTGCAAACTGTTAAAGGCAACTATCATAAACACCTTTAAAGCAAAATCGGAGTGAAAATGTGGCCTTTCTTCAATGTGAAGCATGTATGGAGAATTCTTTCCATGACAAATTAAAATAAGTTTTCAGAATATCAACAATAGCATACCCAAGAGCTTGAATTAAAAGAAAAGTCTGCTGGGGAGGGGTTTGGTTTTTTTACTTTTTACTAATTAAAATGCATTGTACATAGATTTATTTTCCTTATTCAGTATCACTGTATTATAAGATTCAATGTGGCACTTTTAGTAAAAAAAATAAATATTTTGCAAACTAATCACAATAAAGTTCTGGAAGTTTTTCCTCTGTGAAAAGGTTATTTTGTAATTTCTAAAGTCATACTCATGAAGCACCAGAGAAATCTCTGCATATCTCATGACTACACACACACCGTTGTCAGAGATTAACATAATTCAGGTCACTGACCTTCAGTAAATGCAGGCAGGCCTGTTGCTAGCAACATAAAATATAAATACTTAGAAGCAGAAATAATTATTTATTTATTTACAACAAAAATTATCCTGACATATACACCATTAAATTGAGATTATTAACATACTGGAACATAATGCATCTAGACATATATAAATCTATACAGTAGCAATTTCCTAAACTATTGTTACTCTGCATCTCCACAGCTTACTCTTGAAACTACGCAATGAAAGCCAATAATGTTGCTTGACGTAAGACATACATGGCAGAAGATTCACCAAATATGCCAGATCTGGTATATTATTTAAAACTCTGCATAATAAAATGTGAAGTACAACCAATACTACTGGAATTTAAAATAAAGAAATAAATCTCACAGGGTGCTAGCAACTGTCAACTTCCAGGACTGGTTCCCAGAGAGACACAATTGAGGAGTTTCAAAATTATTGCTTTTACAGCACTTAGCATATACAGTGTGTTTTGTTACTAGGTAAAATACTGTGCGTTTAGATGTACAAATTAACATACATCTGAAAACCAAACCCACACATGCATATTTACTGCTTCTGTTCTACTTAGAACCAACAGATGTTATGTTATATATAAGAAATAATTCATAGGAATGAAAAAGAAAAATAAGACTACTTCATATATCCAATGTACAAAGCAGAACTCAGTACAACATCTCAGGTTCACCCACAAAATCACATACATAAAATTAAAAGCAGATATGGTTTCGGCATGAAAACCCAATATATCCCTCCACTTTTATGGTCACCTGCATGTTTCTATACCTGAGAGCCAACATACTGAGTACTAAGCAAAAATACAAGTAACTCATGATCAGCATCACATTTAGCATGTTCCCAAAGTCACAGATTGCTGTCTCCGGGTTTAAGTGCCTTGGTATTATGCAAAACTTACTAGCTGAATGTTTTCACTGCAATAGTCAGCAGCTATGTTAAGACTATCTTGAGGTTTTAAAATTTGTAAGTCAGTAAGAAAAAATAATATACCTCTCTTCAGTTTAGTCTGCATGTTCAACAGAACTATGATCACAGTCACATACATGTCAGTTTACCCCATGCTTAAGAAAGGGAATGTTAAATTTTGGGAAGAGGGTGTTTTTGTACATGGCTGGTTTCCTCCTTAGGGTGAAAAGACAACAATCAAAACTGAGTTTATACTAGACTCCACCAAAACACCATTCATCCTAAGAGCTTGTATTATATTTTATACTCCCAATGAGTATAAACGCACACTGCTAAAGACCATGCTAGTTTCTTGATCAGTATTTGTGAGATGCTTACGAAACAATTGTGTCTAAAACAAAACATGCTCTACCATCATTTTTCTTGCATACTGTAACATTATTTTTAGTGTTCCAAAAAGCACTAGTTCCTCTAAAAAGAATACACTGTGAATGACTAGTTTCACTCTTATACTAAATTTACAACGTGTGATGTAAAAACCCATCCTTTAAGTGTGAAAGCATGTACAAGCAGCTTTACTGAAATCACAAAGTTTCTCACCCAAATTCAAACCTGGCAAAGGCAGAACTACAGTTGCAGTAGAGCAAGAATTTCTTTTCAGCAGCAGTACCGCTTAAGCAGCCTCTATCCTTTCCACTGCTACCTGCTTGGCTGAGACAGTGCTACTATTACAGGGTCACTCAGCAAAACTGCACTGCGGAACTGACCCAAGTGGAAAAACGGGGAGCAGCGGAAAAAACAACAAACAAACAAAAAAAACCCCACCACTACTTTTTATCCCATATCAGTCTCTAATCTAGTCCACTACAGATGAACAGCAGCCT
>KL276417.1:3534-25984 GCA_000699545.1 Podiceps cristatus | reverse complement strand
GACCCCCCCCCCCCCCCCCATGCTAATGTAAAAGTTCAAATTCTTCAGATTTTTTTAGACAATTTGCATATGCTTCTCTTCTTACTTTGACTGAAAATATTAATTTTAGAAGCACAAGCTTAAAATATTTGTTCTGTATACTGACCATATAAGGAACCACAAATTAGAGGGGGAGTGGTTATTTTTTCCAGCCACTTAATAGTGTCAAGCAAAACAGATGTGGTTATGTTTTAACTGCTTTGGAACACCAAAGTCACACTATTGTATTTATATTCCCCTCCCTCATCCAAAAGCAGCAAAGAGATGCTACAGCAGGAGTTGCCCATCCCCTGCAAGATCAGCTAAAACATTCACATCTGTTGGATGGCACTAAACTCTTATAACCAAGCACTACTTTCTGTACTGTTTAACGGCCTGAGTATAAATGTGATTACAAAGGAGTCCCATTTACACGATCCTTGAAAATAATTCCACCTCAAATTCAGATAAGCATGAATACAACAGAATTCCAGGAAAGGGAAGGATATTTATGGAACCGCTATTTTTTAATTATTTATGCCATCTTACAAAACCAGGTGTACATAATAATCTAAGTCTTTTTCATGTTAACACATGGACCCTACCTATGACTTCCTTTAAAGGTGGCATTTGATTAGCAGCTATTTAATTATTTTTTTTAAGAAACAGAGCCATTTTAGTTAATGTGTTAAACATGAACTAAACAGTAGCATGCAAATAAAGTCACATTTCAAAGTAGAATATCCATAAGGGCTAGAAACTAGCTTATCCAGTGTAATTTTCTCTCACAGTTGTGAAATGTTTTTCAGATCTGAAGTTTTTCTATAGATGTCCTCAAAAAGATCGATCATTTCATTTACAAAAACTGTTTCTGTTCCTTGTGGTTGGGAAAAGAACTTTAAAAATGCAAAGTAAAACATATGCCACTATATATTTGCATTCATCAGTTCAGAACTTTAGACCTAAAATGTCTCAAGAGAGTGTAACCTTCCTACTTCTCCCTCATTTTTTTTCAGCCATAAAGCAAGCAAGCAAAGAATGAAAGGAACACCTAAAATTTCCACAGAGCATGGCCAAATATTACTCAGTTTACAGGTCTTTATTACAATCTTGATATTGCTAGAGCTTATTATTCTACCAATTCAGTGGTCACTCGCTATTACTTCCATTCTTTGCTGTGCACTTTTATTTACAAACCAGACTCTCAGGGAACTGACAGGAGAGGGTATTCAGATGCAGCTACTTCAAATTTTTAATCCTGAACTAGAGTTGTGACAGCACTCGCAGTGCTCTCCAGACAAGCAATGCATACTGAAACGCTTTTACCTCTCAGAACTGCAAAAGCTCAGACCCACATTACATGTATGTACAGATAAACAAACTCATGAACACTAAATATATATGGGAGGTAAGGGCAGTTGTTCCTCCCTGCAAATACAGACCATTTTAACTGCAATGCCTTTATACTGACAAAAACATAAAATCTTATTTTCAACAGATAAGGACAACAGTTTCTGTCCAAAAGTTTACCAAAATAGCTGGGGAAAAAAAAAAAAAAAAAAAAAAAAAAAAAGGAATTCCAAGAAATGGAAGAAAGTAAAATGGGCATCTGAGTGGTATAGGATTTTCACAGCTACCAAAGTTTTCAACAATATATTAAGACACATTCTAGAGACTTCAGCTTAAGTGACCCATCCTTCTCTAATTCAGATGTTACTGGGTTTTTATATCATTACTCTTTCCTTAACTGTTTGCTTTTTCTTTTCCCCTTTTAGTTCTGCCCTGAAGCACAACAAATTCCGTATCACGCTGCAACGTACACATAACAGGAACCAGAAATTAATAAATTCATAGGTTATCATGTTTCAGTAAACATTACAGTAACAGAATTGATCAAAACCAGTGAGAATGTAAAATCTTACTCAGACCACAATAAACTCTGTTACAAAAATACTTTATATACTTATACAAATTCCTGGGAAATGATCCGTAGAGGTGCTATCATATGTCCAAATGAAATAAGACTACTTCTCCATTTCAACTTTGGCAGCAGATAGTTTTGACGTTACTTTCAAAGACGATCTAAAGTTACGTATTTCAAAAACATTTATAACAACCTAAATGTTCGTTGCCCTAATACAGTAGTACCTTTAATCCTGAAGGCTTCCAAAATATTTTAATACATGGAGATATGCACACCTATAATCTTCCAAATTAAAAAAAAAAAAAAAACCAAAAAAAAACAAAAACTAAAAAAAGAAAGAGGCAGCCAACCACACACAACGGTAAACTGCTGGCTAGCTCCATAAATAAGTCTTATAAATAAGACTTTGGGTAGGTGACTTGTTTCAGCCATACATTCGCTTGTGTACCTTTTAAAATACTGTTTAACCTTTTCAAACACACCATGGACTAACTGCTGTTTAGTTGATTCCCATACGACAGCTCCCATTGTCAACTGCAATGCCACAATCTATCTTTGCCTTTCATTATTCTAGAAATAATATAAATTATCGAGTAACTAGATTTGAAAGGGGAAAGGGATAAAACCAGGCTCATTAAGAGATAAGCCTGGGGGTAGCACACCGATGTCTGAGGGACGGTGTGTTAGCAAGGTCCTTTGGTCTGTTGTCTCAGTGGAAGTCAGGGATGGAGATCCATGTGGTTACTGGTGTGTTATAAACCACAGAAGTGCCTGAGAATGGTCACATAAGAATTAGCGCTTTTCCCAAAAAAAATGTGGTGGGATCAATAGCCCAACTGAAGTGCATCCACACCAGTGCATGCAGCACGGGCAACAAACGGGGGAGCCGGAAGCCATTGTGCAGCAGGAACATAGCTGCCATCATGGAAACATACTGGGACAACTCACACATCTGGAGTGCTGCAATGGATGGCTATAAGCTCTTCAGAAGGGATGGGCAAGGAAGGAGAGGCAGTGGGGTAGCCCTGCATGTTAGGGAGTGGTTGCTTAATGATGGTGATGATAATGGTTGAGTGTTTATAGGTAAGAATCAGGGGGAAGGCCAACAAGGCAGACACCATGGTGGGAATCTGTTATAGACCACCCAACCAGGATGAAGAGACAGATGAAGTATTCTATGAAGTAGCTGGGAGAAGTCTCACAATCTCTAGCCTTTGCTCTCATGGGGGACTTTAACTTGCCAGATGTCTGCTGGAAGTACAACACAGTGGAGAGGACACAGGCTAGGAGGTTCCTGGAGTGCGTGGAAGAGAACTTCCTGACACAGCTGGTGAGGGAGCCAACTGGGGAAGGCACTCTGCTAGACCTTATGAACAGAGAAGAACTTGTGGGTGATTGTTAGAGACCATCTAGGGCACAGCAATCATGAAATCGACTTCTTGATTCTTGAAGAAATAAGGAGGGGGGTCAGCAGCACTGTCACCTTGGACTTCCAGAGGGCAGACTTTGGCCTGTTTAGGAGACTGTTTGACAGGACAGAGACCCTGGGGAGGCAGCCCTGAAGGGCAAAGCAGTCCAGGGAGGCTGGACATTCTTCAAGAAGGAAATCTTCAAGACACAGGAGCAGGCCGTCCCCATGTGCCAAATGAAGAGCTGCAGGAAAGAAGACTGGCCTGGCTGAACAGAGCACTTTGGCTGGAACTCAGGAAAAAAGAGAAAGTTTATGACCTTTGGAAGAAGGCAGGCCACTCAGGAGGACCACAAGGATGTCGTGATGTTATACAGGGAGAAAATTAGAAGGGCCAAAGCCCAACTAGAACTTAATCTGTCTACTGCTGTAAAAAACATTTTAAAAATGCTTCTATAAATACATTAACAACAAAAGGCAGGGGCTAAGGAGAATCTCCATCCGTTATTGGATGCAGGGGGAAACAAAGTGACAAAAGATGAGAAAAAGGTTGTGGTACTTACTGCCTTCTTTGCCTCAGCCTTTAATAGTAAGGGAAGTTGCTTTATGGGCACCCAGCCCCCTGAGCTGGAAGACAAGGATGGTGAGCAGAAGGAAGCCCCATAATCCAAGGGGAAATCGTTAGCAACCTGCTACACCACAGAGACACACGAGTCTATGGGGCTGGATGGGATCCACCCAAGGGTACTGAAGGAGCTGGCAGAAGTGCTCACCAAGCCACTGTCCATCATTTATCAGCAATCCTGGATCACTGGAGAGGGCTCAGTTGACTGAAAGTTAGCAAATGTGATGACCATCTACAAGAAGGGCCAGAAGGAGGATCTGGCCAACTACAGGCCTATCAGCCTGACCTTGGTGCCAGGGAAGGTTATGGAACAGATCATCTTGAGTGCCATCATGCAGCATGTACAGGGCAACCAGGGGATCAGGCCCATCAGCATGGGTTTATGAAGGGCAGGTCCTGCTTGACCAACCTGATCGCTTTCTATGGCGAGGAGACTCACTTGGTGAATGAGTGAAAGGCTGTGGACATTGCCTACCTAGACTTTCATAAAGTCTTTTACACCGTTTCCCACATCGTTCTCCTGGATAAACTGGCTGCTAATGGCTTGGATGGGTCTACCCTTTGCTGGGTAAAAAAATGGATGGTTGGATGGGCCCAAAGAGTTGTGGTGAATGGAGTCAAATCCAGTTGGCGTCTGGTCACAAGTGGTGGTCCCCAGGGCTCGGTGTTGGGGCCAGTTCCGTTTAATATCTTTATCAACAATCTGGATGAGGGGATCAAGTGCACCCTCAGTAAGTTTGCAGACGACATGAAGCTGAGAGGGACTGTTGATGTGCTTGAAGGTAGGAAGGCGCTACAGATCTGGACAGGCTGGATTAATAGGTGGAGATCAACTGTATGACGTTCAACAAGGGCAAGTGCCAGGTCCTGCACTTGGGTCACAGCCACCCCAGGCAACACTACAGGCTTAGGGGAGAGTGACTAGAAAGTGGCCTAGCACAAAATTGCCTGGGGCTGTTATCAGTAGCCAGCTGAATATGAGCCAGCAGTGTGCCTAGATGACCAAGAGCCAACAGCATCCTGGCTTGTACCAGAAATAGTGTGGCCAGCAGGAGCAGGGAAGGGATCGTCTCCCTGTACTCGGCACTGGGGAGGCCGCACCTCGAGCGCTGTGTTGTTTTGGGCCCCTCACTACAAGAAAGACATTGAGGTGCTGGAGCGTGTCCAAGAAGGGCAACAAAGGTTGTGAAGGGTCTAGAAAGCAAGTCCTATGAGGAGCAGCTGAGGGATCTGGCGTTGTTTAGCCTGGAGAAGAGAAGGCTGAGAGGAGACCTTATCACTTTCTACAACTACCTGAAAGGAGGCTATAGAGAGGTGGGTTTGGTCTCTTCTCCCATGTAACAAGCAATAGGACTAGACAAAATGGCCTCAAGTTGCACCAGGGGAGGTTTAGAGTGAATATTATTAAAACTTTTGTCACCAAAAGGGCTGTCAGGCACTGGAACAGGCTGCCCAGGGAAGTGGCTGAGTCACCATCCCTGGAGATATTTAAAAGATGGGTAAATGTGGTGCTTAGGGACATGGTTCAGTGGTGGACTTGGCAGTGCTAGGTTAATGGTTGGACTTGATGGTCTTAAAGGTGTTTTCCAACCTAAATGATTCTATGATTATTCAGGAGATCTAGGCTAGACAGGCCTAGGTCTAGATACTCTCTGGTCATATGTTAACCAAGTGCCTGGGTCTTAAACCAGATTTCACCCCATACCTTCTGCCAAAGCAGATATACTTTTGATATGAAAAATGAAGAGAAGTACTGCTGGTATCCTTTCCATTTTAACATGATAAATCAGATATAACCACCCAAGCTTTGGTTTAGACTGAAAAACTGAAGCTTGTCTACTTCTACCTTGTAGCCAAAGAAACTAAATGAAAATATTTAGCTCTCAAACATCAGAATATTCCTTAATGCATCTGTCAGAAAAACCCACTTAGATGTGTTTTTCTGGGGACACTTGTTCAGAGATGTTTTGAGACGTTGCATCTAAAAGGAGCAGAAAAGGGAAGAAATTTCTTCAGTCACAAGTACATACTTTTATTGTCCTAGAAATCCTGCAGAATTCAATGTAAACCTTCTCTAAAATGAGAAAACTCTAGCCCTTAAATATCAACCAATGAGCTAGCCAAATCCTAAGTCTTTCCAACAGGACTTCACCACAACATCATTCTGATGACAAACTCACCAGTCACCAGGAAAAAAATATTAAAATTACTATACCTAGAGTGCAATCATTTAAGCAGCCTGTCATGGAGGATGACCTCAGGTCTAAGCTTTCTCCTTTTCTTTCTTCTCTTGGGGAAACAGTCCGTCTTATCATTGGGTGATGATTTTTATGCAGGACAAGTTCAGAGGCTTCACATTTATATTAAAATAGTCAAACTCCATACTTCAGAAATAGAGTATACGCTGCCTCTCCAGAAAGGCGAGGGGAAGAGACTGATTTAGCAGGTTGACAGCAGCAACCAAAGCAGTTTTGGTTCACAAATGGCTATTCCCAAAAGTAACTCCAAACACTCTCTTCAAAGTAGAAGGATATCCTTTTTCTCTATTTGCACAACTCAAAGTCCCAGTGCATTACTTCTCTTTTTCTGCATATCCCAAGCATAGTACTAAAATGGAATATCAAATAGCCATGCAAGTCTAGTAAATGGGAACATAACCACAACTTACAAACTCAGATTTGCTTTTTAATTAGACCTATCAATGTTTAAAGGCACTTGAAAGGAATTTTAGGCGTACTTCTAGGATTTTAGGATACTGACAAAGTAACTGGCACCCTGAGCTCATGGATGGAAAAGAGAAGTTAATTGTTTAAAGAAAAAGGAGGAACCCCTCATTTCCAAAAGTACATATACCACAACTGTTCTTCCAGCTCTTTTTAACTTGGAAACCCAAAACCAAGCTCCAGCTTTCACCAGACATGTCAGTACAGAAACACTACGTTTAAAAATCTTGTTCAACATGCTTTCAAAGAGCAGTTCATATGAAGTTCAATAGCTTTGAAAATTGACAGTGGTCAAGTTCAGGCTCCATGACAACAACATGCATTCAAAACTGATGGTGAATAAACTGAGTTATTTCATTAAACTAAGAATTCTCAGCCTGCAGTTCCCCAAAAGCCAAAGCTGATTTAGATTTGGCTGCTATGTTCCCACCCACACCCCTCCTTGCCCTCAACCACTCAGTGCAGGCCTCTCTCTTGTACCACATTTGACACCTGCTCCAGTCTCACTGGGTCAGTTCTGCAATTTAGCATGATGTAAAATATTCACCTTTTTGATCAGTTTTGTGCTGACTCCGCACAGCTCCAGAGCCGGAGTCTGACTTTCAGCTTAAAAAGCTACACAGAAAGTAAGAACCTAATTGTTCTTTTTAGCATGTGCATACAGCTAATACATTTATATTGTGTAATACTACTCAACCACAGAGAAATTTATTTGCATTTTTGTGCAGCCTTTGATGTTCTGGACCTTTGAAAATGACAGTTCCTAGGTCAGGGCCAGGAGTCCAAATACTTACTGGTACTAGAAGTGAGGCAGCCATGCTCTAGGACTGTGCTGAGGTAATAAACAGGACATTCCGCTCACGGAGGAAGAGTCTCATTGTATTAGGCATTGCATCACACAATAAAATGGTTATCCTTGCCTAAAAAGCTCTCTAAACAGACCACATTTGTCCACAGAAAGACAAAAGTAAAGAGCTCACAAACTTTAGCTATCTATAAGAAGTTTGCTGTATAGGCTAAGAATACAGTACAGAGAAATAAAGAACAACCTAACTAAAGTATTTCTAATAGTTCTTGCCAAAGTGCCAGAGCACTTGGAGACCACAGCTAACATCTGGTTTGATATCGATAGTAATAGACCCTATCTCTACTTCAAGAACACAAGTGAAATATTTACAGGCTTTTCTATATATAGATTGTGTCTGTCATAATAGTCTACATAAATAAATTTGAAGAAATAAATTTAATCAGGCATGTCAACTACAAACTTCTCTGATGTCAGAAAGCAAAATGAATTAAAAAAAAAAATACTTTTCAGCACAGTAAAATCCAGCATCCTTACCATTCAGCTCTCAATGTCCCAGCACAAGTGTATATATAGAGACTTCCATGTCTTTATATAGCTTTAAGTCCTAATTCAGGCTCAGGTTGACCAATGTAATAGTAGGAAAGAAATCTGAATTGTAAAGCAAGAATAATTCTATTTTGGATTACTGCAGCAACCACATAGGGAACACTATTTCTATAATCTTAGGAGATCCCAATTGAGAGGAGCTAAGGAAATGCACTGTTTTCAAAATTCAAGACACCTCTAGCATAAGCACAATACCATCTACTTCTTATGAACTGCACTTACTACATACATTCGAATACATTTCAAAAAATATCATGGAGTATTTGTATGAATTAACAAATGCAGAGACACACAATTAATCACATTAAGTCCGTCAGAAAATTAACTTATTTTCACTACCAAAAATATTAGCCCCTTAACAAATAACTGAAGAGTAAGTAAAATATAATTCCAATGACACAAAGTATTCTGTGTTCCATCTATACTCTCCCACACTCTCGACTTTATTTGTGTATCATTCCTAACTTTCTGGTTGTGCTACATTTCCATAATTCACGTAATATCTTTCCACTTAGAAAATAAAACATTATCCAGGAACCATTTCCTGTAAAATCCGTAAGTACTAATTAAATCCCAGAAAGTTTCTTTTTCCTCCTCCCTTAAGGTAAGCACACTGATCACTGGATTGGAGAGTCACGTTTCCTTTTCTCTCCCTTTGTCCAATGATTCTTTGGTTCTTTTTTGTACAATAATACGGATTACATGGGACTCAGGGACCGACAAGATCACCTGAAAAGCCAGGTGATCTAGATATTCTCATTGGAAGTGAACAACATGAGTTCACATTTTCTCCATCTGAGGAACACACTAAACTGCAAGGAAGAGCAGTAGTCCCTCTCTGTCCTTCCCAACTCGCGGGTGCACAGTTGTGTCCCCTTTCTTGGAAAGCTTCAGCATTCACACTGAATATATGGTAAAACAAAAGCTCAACAACCCAATTAAAAACTGTTCACATTTTTGTTAGGTTCATTTCCTGCCAGTTTAGTAAACTGAACTGGCTCAGCAAATGGTAAGAAAAACTTCAAGCTAGAATAAAAAGGCTAACAGGCCTTTTTGTGCCAAAAAAAAGATGCGAGTTTAGTTTATGCCACATAACGTAACTTCCCACCAAGCGTATGTCTTCACAAACTCAGGGCTACTACTTATAAGAGCAAGTCACAGATGAAGCTCATCTTCCTGGCTCTCTTCCACCCCATGATGAAACAGTTTAGGTAGCTAAATTGGCAGTAAAATTATTACCTTTACTTACATCATTAGGTTTTTGTGCTTAGCTTCTTAAGTTGGCCCAACATGGAAGAGTAAAGCAAAAATCCCAAAGAAGAGAACTTGCAAGCATGCTTAACAAAGACAGAAAGTGGGCAGTTTCTTGTGATCCAGTTTAGGCTGCTGTCAAACAGCCACGTCACATAACCCATTCTTACTTAGGATTGCTGGTTCCCCTGCAACATCCAGGCATCAAAGAGGTAGAGGTTGCAACGATGAGGGTAACATCTGCGGCCCTAGCTCATCTCTGTCTCGTAAAAAAATCTTTGAAACAGGAAACTACTGTAACTCTTGTATCATGCTCATGAGGTAATCTCCAATGCATATAACATCACAAGGCACTCCAAAACTATGGTAAAGAAAAGTCTTCAAATTAGATCAACCAAAAAATTAAACAAAGGGCTTTATTCCTTCAATGTAGTAAATAAATACATGAATAGATATTCCACATTTTGAGGAAAATTATTCAATCCAGAACTACAGCCCTAGCATTTCTCAGAATATAGATCACTGTCAGCTCCAAAAACTTTTAACATAATATGAATCATCCTAACATAATATTTTTTAACTTAATATAATTCAACTTGGTTTTAAGTTCCATCTGTAGTTCATTTACCATGGCCTTGTTCCCCGGTTAAAGAACTACTGACCTAGAAAACTCTCATTGAAAAAGGAGATATAGCAGCCTTCCAGTACCTAAATGGGGCCTACAAGAAAGCTGGAGAGGAACTTTTTACAAGGTTGTATAGTGATGGGACAAGGGGTAAAGGCTTTAAACTGGAAGACAGTAGATGTAGATTAGATAGAAGGGAGAAATTCTTCACCACAAGGGTGGTGAGACACTGAAACAGGTTTCCCAAAGAAGTTGCAGATACCCCATTCCTGTAAGTGTTCAAGGCCAGGCTGGATGGGGCTTCGAGCAACCTGGTCTAGTGGGCGGTGTCCCTGCCCGTCCATGGCAGGGGGGTTGGCACTAGATGGTCTTGAAGGTCCCTTCCAGCCCAAACCATTCTATGATTCTATGAATTAATGAACTTCAGTAAGTTTTCATATAATCTAGTGATGAAGTCAAAATTCCTTCTTTTTCAGATTTATAACTCTGGGGTCTTGTTTTATTATCTTCTTAGCCTCCATCCCTGCCATTAAGCATAATGAGAATATAATCAAGATTTGCTTCAACAAGATACACCAAGATACTACTGCAGAGGTAGCAGGCTGCAAAATTTCCCTGAGTTTTAAGTGGTATTATAACCCATCAAGAAGAATTCAAACACCCTATTCAAGTCATGTATGCATGCAGATGCATGCAACACAGAGAGAAGAGCCAATACAGACAGTGGCTACACATTAACCAACAAAAGCTTTACTGGGGTACATTTATTATGACATTGAATAGAGATTTCATCAAACATTTGTGGCAGCTCTATACCTCTACAAAATATGGTTATAAGTAGCTCACTGGAGACTCTAGAACACTTGTTCAGCCAGATAAAATAATTGCCTTTTCTGCTATAGGTTAAAAAACAAAAAAAAAAAATGGACAAATGGACAAAACCCCACACCATTAAGCCCAGAATGTACTCATCATAATCTACTATGACATAAAATTTTTAGAACTTCATCCAGTAATTCCTCATCAAACCTTCATCAAAGTATGGAATACCCTACAAAAAGATCTAATCATTTAAAAGCCTTCAAAGACCAAGAAGCCATGACACTTTTTCATCAAGTGAAATGGACTGCCAACCACCATTAGAACTGTATTATTTCCAGCTTATCAATACAGAAGACAAGGACTTTCTGGTGTGCAAAAGGTTGCAGATACTCTGCCATAAGGTAACTCAATTTGAATTTGACAGCTAAGAGTTCAAATTCACAATCATGTTTACAACAAGTTACCTTTGTCAGCTTATCCTCAATAACTGACCACATATATACCTACACACACAGATTCCTTTAGCCACAATAAATGTGAGAGACTTTGAGACTTTGCCTTCACTCAGACCACAGAAAAGGAAGGTTAAAGCTAAGGATGAAGTAGCACATGATTGCTAAGCCAATCTAATAATTTGCTGCTACCAAAAAAAAAAAAAAAAAAGGTGGGGGGGGGGGGGGGGGAAGAGAGGAAGCTGTACTGCCCACATTCTTCCCTTTCCCAATCCTCACTACTCTAGCACTAATTGACCAAAAAGAAAACCAACTTTTTTTTCAGGTTTGCTTTCTCACACACACAGACAATGCCAAATTATTTGAATAAATACGTCTTTTTTTTTTTTTCCCCCTAAAGGTTCTAAATAACTCAGGACAATCCTTTAAAAAAAAAAAAAAAAGTGTTATATTATGGTCCTGAATGTGTAGTTTAAGCTTAGCCTGTCAACTTGGGATAATGTTGTTTTGAATCCCTTTTTGAGCACGGTCACTATGGAGATGTATGGAATTCATTTTTGAATATTCTCTGCTGGCAGTCATAAGACAAAAGCCTAAAAGACATTTCTCATAGAGATAAAAGCCCAAGAAAATTCTCTAACTGGGGCCTTTCAGATTAATTTTGTCTAACTAGACTTTTATGAGGCCAAATAGGAAAAGTTGAACCTTTGAGATAGTTTATATGAATTTCACCAATTCCAGCATCTGAATACTGTGTATAAACTGATCAACCTAATGCTTGCCAAGTTATTTGTCATTTGTTCAAGAAGCAGACGTTGTACTTTGACACAATTATCCATTTAAGTAATTCTAGGACATGCTAAGGTCATACAATTTTCTGATTATCTAATAGTATCTCTGCCAGCATCAGAAGTTGCTAGGGTTCTGACCAGAGGAGTTTAGATGGAAAGACTCAGAAATAAAGCCAGTTTTCCACCAATTTTTTCTTTAATTTTCTATTAATGCTACTGAACTAGTATATTTCATGTAATAATGTGCTGTACTTTTTAAGAAAGATTGCTGAAAAAAATATAACTTTTAAACTTGACCTGCTCTTTTTCCCATTTTGTGAAAGAGCTCAACAAAAAGGTCATAAGTATGATCTGACACACTCTGTGGATGATGCCACGGCAGAGCTATCCTTAGGAAGAATACAATTTTTCTACACACATCTGAAACAGCAAAGCAACGTACGAAATCGCAGGGGCATAGTAAAAGGACTAAGAAAAGCAAGATTCAGAGCTCATACCAGGTGCACCAAATGGGCCAACTGCAGCCTAACAGACTCATCACTATAGCCCTTCATATAACCAGTTTCCAGTGGAAGGCAAAAAGGAAACACTGAACATGATGATGTAGCCATCAAGATGGTGACAACCGAGAACTCTGTCCAATTCATAACACCATATACTACACTGACATCTTTCTTTCCAACCTAAGTAAGAAGCAAAGACACATCTAATGCCTTCAAAATTGGACTTCCCTCTTCCCAACACCTTTTTTTTTCTTTTTAAACAAAAAGGCACCACCTTTGAAAATAAGCCAGAACTCCACACTGCTAATTTGAGGCTGTACTTGAACTGAACAAAGGAGATACAGTTTCAGAGGCTTAAGAGAAAGAGATCTCTATGAAGTTCAGTGCTGCTACATTGAATCTACCTGAGGAAAGATGGACCCCCTCCTGGATCTAGCAGCCAAGACCTAGTCTCCCTTTTGTGCTCAGAGAGTGTTATATTCAAAACATTTCAGGTTAGCTTCATACTGGATTTACAGGAATTACTAGAAAGCACGGAGACATTCTTCATGGTGCCTCTGTGTTTAGGAAAGAGCAAGACACATGCTAACCTGTACAGACTATATCTGCCAGAAAACACTAAGCAGTCTTCCACCCTTTCCTGAAGGGGTCAAGGAGAGGGACGACATTCTGAAGGGCAACAAAGACAGTCAAAGTGGGAAGGTCTGAAATGCAGAATAGTCAACCCAAAGCAAGATAGGGAAAAACAGAAACGAGGCTTTATGAAAAGTGTGATGGATTGCTGAAGAAGGGGATGGGAGGAAGGAAAGACAGGTACTCAACACCAAAGTAGCTAAACCATTATTTGACTAAGGAATCTCAACTACTCCTAGAAACAGAGCAATGCCATGCTGTTTATCAAAAGCCAAAAGTCTTTAGCCATGAAAAACATATAAAACAAGCATGGTGAACAAAATTTACTGAAGAGTAGATTGGAACAAGACCCAAAGCAGAACATAAAATGGATGGACCAAAAAAAAAAAAAAATTTAAAAAAAAAAAAAAAATCAGACAAGCCACCGAAGATAGCACTTATGAGCAATACTTTTATTTACTAACCAAGAAGGAACCAACTGAACTTTTCCAAAGAGAACTATTGTAATTGAGAATAACGTTTGCCCTATTAGCATGTACATCCTGACAGCAGGCTGCCTGATAACCTGACCTAGAGCAGCTGGCCTAACAAAACAAAAATCTGCAAGCTCAGAGAGTGATATGTTTAAGTATGCCCTCACATAAGAATGCAAAAGAAAGATGTTGTCTATCGCAATTTGTGCAGAGAAAGCATGCCTCACAAGGTACTTCAGATGCTCCTGCCCTCAGTCCACCCAAAGACTTAAAGAAGCAAAGCAATGGGTAGAAAAATTCCATTGCTTTTTTTCCTGTTATAAAGTACGAGTGTATTGTCCAATATTCCACATTTTTATCTGAAGTCACTTTGAATTATTAAAATATGGATGGGTATTAAAATACTGATGGATTTAGATATTAAGGAATCAGCACCCCTGTATACTTCCCCAACTAACAGATAAATAGGTATCAACAAAATTTAAATAATTTGAAGTATTAGGTATCTGAATATATGGAAGTGAAACAAGAGCATAATCCCAGCAGCTCTTGTCACTTATTTAAGACAAGCAAGCATGGAATTTCCAAAAGAGTAGTTTGTTTGTTTTTTTAACATAACGGTCTGGCTGTTAAAACCACACTAACAAGAGAAATATTTTTTTCAGCTCTCCTTTGCATAGCAAAAACAAGAAAACTTCCTTACATCTTTACTCTACAATTTAGCTTCTGGTATCAATAAGATATGCTCACATCTTATAAAGACAGATAAAAAATAACTTTTACTAGAACATTAACTGTAGAAACTTCAATTTATCTTTCAGTTTGTCCAAATATGAATAATGTCTATTGTGTGTGTGTGCACATCTATCTTAAGGCAATAAAGAATTCAAGTAAAAGTGTCAGAAGTGCATGAGATTGAGAAGAAATCTATATAACTGTATTGTTTTGTGATAATGTTGGCGGGGGGGAAACCCAGAAAATTAAAAACTTTGGGTTTCTTAAGAGATTTTAGTCTTCAAAATGTGGATATTTTTCCTCCTCAAAAGCATTGTTCTTACAGGAGGGAAGAGAGCAAGAACAAGTGAGAAAGAACAAGCAGGAGAAAACACTGAGCAAGCAAGAGACTGAGCAAGTGAGAAAAAAGGCGCTTGAGAGACTGAGCACTAGAAAGGACACGGGAGAAAGGCAGCACAAGCAGAAGTTAGAAAATTGTAAAAAAAGAGCAAGCAAGAGTGAGGAAGAACTAGAGGAGAGTACAAGTAAGCAGAGATGCATCAGGAGTAAGCAGGAGAGTTAGAAAGCAAGCTGGAGAGATAGAGAGAGAACTCATTATCACATAAGACTATTGTAGCATGTGTTAAGAGTGCACACAAGCAGGACAGCATCAGAGTGGGAACATTAGAGAGGGAATAAGCATGGAAGTTTGAGACAGCAAGCAAAAGGCTCAGAGGTAGAGCAGGGGTAGGGGGTCAGGCCAGGGCAAAGGCAGACAGACTGACAGGGGAGTGATTTACTACAGGAGGGGTGGCAAAAATTCCTCAGAATGATGTTCACTATTAAGTAACAGTGCTATCAGAGACAGTTAACCAACCCCTGCCTCTTCTAGGCACCCTGTTCCTGTCCACCCACACAACCCATTCCATTATCTTGTCAAATGTCTGAGGAGCAGCACAACGTACCAGGTCTGGGAACCAATCTGACTGAAAAGTAACCCAATTCTCCACCCCCCCATACACCCAAATGTTACATATATATAACATCATATATTTCAGCCAACTTGGTTTCAAAGTCTGATTCACCGGTTGGTCTTACAAACAGCTGTGCCAACACAAAGCAGGTGGGAACAAGCAGCCAGAATCTGGAAAGAGGAGCTGCTTGAGATGTAACTGCCTTCAAAGAACTCCTTGTTGCACACTTTGCCTTAGAACGACTCTTTCAACAGTCTCCCTCAAAGTGCTTCAGTGGCTCTACATCTTGCAGCATGAAGTTCACATCAGTTTGCTAATACTTATGCTGTAAAACAAACAAATATAATGTCATCAGATTAAATACTGTGTGTTCCCCACACCCCTCGTAGATGAGATACGAAAACAAAGAGTTGCTGCTTTTCAACTTTTTGCTTCTTTTTTAGCAACTATTTCAAATGTGGCACAGGTACACTTTTGGGGAGAGCAAGGGAATTTTCACTAGCCCCAGGAAAATATATACAGATTTGGGTGGGCAGAAGGAGAAAATTGTTTAGGGTAGAAGGAAACGGGTGAGAAAAATCAATGTTCCTTGTGTTTTTCTCTGGATATACTGTTCTTTGCTGTGCTGCCCTTCAGCATTCTCTCAGCACTGAAATTATGTATCAGCCTACAGTCTTATCTCATGCTAGCGGATGGAATCGATCTGGATGAAAAAAGAGATAATAAAGTCTTCTCAAATTTCCCCCCAATTTAAGAAGGTATAGAAACAGAAGACCAATAGTTTCAATCTTTACTCATCAGCTTCTGTCAGTTTGCTTCCCTTCACTGCCACTACTACCAAGCAATGCCTCAAGACGCTGTGATATGTCTGATCAGCTGAAACTAGAACACACAATACTATTGTAGAAGAGTCAGATTTAAGACATTTAGCCAATTTTCCATCATGAAAGCCAACCAAACCCAAGCACATAATGCCACGCTCAGCATACGCTTGCACAGGTAACCCATTTCTCCCCAAACTGTTCATGCTCAAGTGGCTGACCCGTAAGATTGAAAACAGCTCTGCCAGATCAGGTAGGAGAGGTGGGAGCTTCTGTACTAGTAAGATGGAGATGTTTCAATCATACAAAGTAGGCAAATACCATATACGGCTTTATCCTTTCATGTGAAAAAAGGTTTTATGTCAATCAGAGAATAAGTTAAGAAATGTTTAAGGCAAGCCTTATACACAATTCCGTCTCTTCTGTATCTTTTGCAACACAATCTTTACTTACACAGCCAAGTGCTATTTTATTCATTGAACAGATGATTATCATGTACATCAGCACATACACAAAAGCTACACAGTAAGTGCCAGCTATACCATAAGTGACACTGAAATACTCTTTATCAGTTCTTTCCAAAATTGAGGTATGTGCATCAAATGGGGAGAGAGATTAAAAAAAATCATTTTTTACTTGCAAGGACAAGCAAACTCCATTTGGGTAGAATGAGTTCAAACTCTAATTCCCCCAAATTTCCAAACAAATCCTGAATTCCTTGAACAGACCTCTATCTGGATATGCTGAGTCATTCTCCAACCTTAGAGACTACTTCTGCAAGTTACAAAGCACTCAGAATATAAACTGAAATCAAATGCAACTGCAAATACACAGCATCCTGCTATTAAGACATAAAGACACCTAAACCCTTAACCTCGGCTCCGCCCATCACGTCACTGTGTAACTTTGGGCAAGACACTTTACCTTTTTTGCTTTCACTCCCCTTGCTAAAAAGCAGCTTAGTAAGAGGTATTTATCTCCTGTTAGCAAAGCAAAAACTGCTGTATGAAAAGCAACATGAAGTTAAGTGCTATACAAAATTCCTAAAATCTCTGAAACACACACACACACCCCACCTCAAAAAAACAGGAACTCAGTGTCTTAGGTTCAGCTGCCAATAAGCAAGATACATAAACATTTCTAGGTTTGATAGAGGGTTTTTTCCATGCATTAGGATCCTAATCACTGAAAAACATTTCCATAAGATGCTGAAAGTATCTGTTAGCATCTGCTAGATACAAATGCTAAAACATTATACCTGTGCACAAGACTATGAGGAAGTCACAAACTTAAGACTAAGTGCAAGGTTTGGACAGTGCAATTACTAACCACTTGGAAAAAAAAAAAAAAAAAAAAAAATTGCATGAGGAAAGATAGTTCAGACCACCAAAAGCAAGAGATAATTTTACCATTTTTGTCAGTGTTTGAGTACTTAGTTTGGGAATTTTTATGGAAATAACTAATAAAGTCTAATGCAACTTTACAGAGGTACTCAAGATTAAACTATAAGGAGAAAGACCATGCTTACAACATATGGAATAGAATACATACCTGTTTCCTCAAATACATAAATAAACTGGTACTGTCAAGTTGGAAGCTCATAGGTTTCAGAATATACATAATGACTAACACAGAAACTGTATTCTGGGCCCACTGTATGCTTGCTAAAAATATATCTTGAGTTTCCACCTCACCTCAAACCACAGATCTCAGATTGTTTTGCTTTATGCAAACAAAAATGTGCTTTAACATACAAAGATTAAAATTTAGATTTTTTTTTAATTAGCAGTAGTCCAGAGAAAAAGAATAAAAGCAAAGCATATAAAGGATCCTATATTAGAAAATACCAAAGAAAAATTTTTCAAACATGGAAGTCTAAAAATTAAACTCTTCATCCTACATTCAAACTATTTTATAGAAATAATTGCATATTCTCATGTTTCAATTAAATTAGGTAGGAACTACAAGACTCAATCTTAACAAAAAAGAGCGAGGCTAATAGTATGACAAAATGCTGGTTTATGTATGTAAGCCTAAGATGATACTTTTGAAATTAAAAAAAAAAAAATAGTGATAAAAGACATACAAAATGATGAATTACATAGGGAAGATCAATTAGTCCTCCCTCTCTCATAACAGACTTTGGAAATACGCACTAAATGTCAACAAATGTAAACTAAGGCCAAGGAAATATTTTTCACACACAAAAAAATTATTTACTGATCTCAATCAGAATATGTCCCTGATGGGGGGGGGGGCACAACACACCAAAACACTAGAAATTATTACATTGGACAGAAAGAGGGGGACACATCACAAACCCCCATGCTTTAGAATGGAAGTCTAACATGAACTTCTCGGTACTAGGAAAATATTTAATGACATTTACTACTTCAATTTGCTGTTTCCTTTATCTCAAGATTTTTTTTTAATAAGCATCTAGAAAGTTTGAGACTTTTTTTTTTCCCCTTATATTAAATAAAAGCCCCATACCCTACAAATAGTGATCATCTTTATGCACACAAATCACGGGTACAGACTGGTCACAGGTCACTGATCATCTCTAATGTTTCCAAACACAAAGCACCACATGCATACACTGGCAGAGCTTCAGGAGACCTCTTAAAAATGTCACTTTGTCACATATGTACATTCCTTTCCTTCACATACAAAACACTGAGTAGAATGTCCCTCCATATCACTACATGCATTCTGCTTTTACATATCACTTCCATCAGAACAGTCGCTAAACTGAAACAAACATATTTTAAAATATCTCAGTTTAATTAGAGAAGTAGCATTTTTATAAATTGTGCAGAAGAGAGAATGATTTCAAAACACGATACTTGAATCTTATGAACTATAGGTAGAACTTGTTTTCTCATTTCTGGATGCTGTTTAACAACACATAGCAGAAAACCAGAACGATATACCTGCTTTATGCAGGTATACAACTACTTCCTTGCATTATAAGAAAGGGGGCGGGACCCAACAAAACAAAACAAGCCATGTCTTGGGGTTGGGGTTGGTTGTTTGGTTTTTTTCCAAACTATACTTTAAAACAGAAAACTCAAGATAACACATAACTTGGCCAACATGTTTTCCTTGCTTTGCTAATACTTCTGTACAAAATTAAAAAAAAAAAAAAAAAAAAAAAACACTTGTATTTTGGTTTACTGCAAATGTCTGGCAGTATGCAAATTAAGTAAAGGGACACTAGGTATTACGTTCAAATCCACATTTAGAAATTGTCTCCAATTCTAATGGTTCCTTACAGGAGAAAAGCATTACATAAGTTCCAAGTCCCCATCATATGAAGCAAAGCTAATCTTGATTTAAGAATGACAACAAAAGTTGTCAGTGTTATCATTAACCGCTAAGGTAAGGCAGCCAAGTACCTGTACAGCCAAGTACCTCCAACAATCTGTTTCCACATGTGCAACTGGATTTTCTCAAGGTTTCAAAACTAAGCTCATAAAGTTTTAAATTGTCCATGCTGTGAACATGATTCTGGTTAATTTAACTCCACAGAGATACCGTAAATGAATGTTTTGATGGGTAAAGAGACTGAAGGTAGACTTATATGGATACTGTGAACTGCAAGTCATGATTGCACACTGTGTAAAATACACAGGTGAAAATATCCTCAAACAAAGCCTACAAAGACAGGAAATAAATCCTCTTGTAAGGACCACATCACGTATCATTAATGATTTCCATTCGCACCTCCACATTATTAGTTTTTAGACCTTCTATCATCAAGCTTCTGTACAACAGGCTATGAAATTACAACTCTATTTATTTACCAAAAGTAAAAATAAACCACAAACATGTATGCATCTACACAATGACGTAACAAAAACAATACACAGGAGAACATTAAGAATAAATGGGTATGCATCTCAAAGTCATGAAATCCTGATTAAACAGAGAAATAAATAATATTTTCTTCATGTTGTACAGCACAAAAGGGAAATCGGATCCCAGCTAAGGTCTCCAAGTAGTACAACAATGTGAAACCAAACAATTTTTAACTATGCCCGTATAATACAACCTTCAACTATATTTTATAACACAGTATCATATATATACTCTTTCTACTCAGCCTTCAACATAAATGAATCATTTATGATGCTGTCTCTAGCAGACATAGTTCATAGAAGACATTAATTCACTTAGAAACTAAGCTTGTAAAACACAGTCTGTATTAAGAATAATAAACCATAATGAAAATTTTGAGAAGATATAAGGGTCATTCCAAATGAAGCTGTGGTAACTGCATAGTTAACTGACCTCTCTCCAGAACCGCACCTACTAGTGCTTCTGACTTGGGGGAAAGTGTAACCTAAGTCTGTAGCCTTAGCAGAACTTAGAACTTTACTGCAGCAAAAATCTGATTTCAGTGGGAAGACACAGATGGATATGTGCAATCATGTACATGTTCAGCATCTGCAGCAATGCTCATTTTCCTGCATAGGGCCTGCCATAAAAATCTCCACTTCTGAAGGCACACTATGACATTGACAGGAAAGTCACCCTAAATACAAGAACGCAGAATTCTAAGCTAATGAACATCTGATTGTGGTGAAAAAATGTACATTCAACTGTGTTATTCCACAACTACGACCCAGTATTTGTACTTTTTACTAGTAACTTTTACAGAAAGGGAAACTGACAAGATCTTCATGCAACAATCGCTTCTTGTAACATTAACAAGGACATCAATATATTTAAAACTCTAACTTGCAATTTTTGGCATACCATTAAATTAATGCCTACTTATCCTCAAGTTAGAAAGAGTAACAACAAAGAAGCCAGAATCAGACATGATTCAAGAAAGTTACTGAGCTTGCAATATCAATCAGATTTTGCAAGAGTGTATTAGAATTTACCGGTAATCAAACACATACTGTCTACGTATTTCATGCACAAATCCCTGTTAAAACTGTATTTAAAAAACAGGAATATATATGGTTATGTAAGTAGGAAAAAAGCTGTATAGTTACAACTGAACAGACCAAACAGAACAGTATAAGGAAATTCAGAGTGTTCAGGAAAATACAAAACTGAGGAAGTGCTAATACATTAACTTCCCTACCTGACAATATTTTTTCCTCTTTTTACCCCTTCCTTCAGTTTAAACAGTAAGCTGTGATAGCATGGAAAAAAGAACTATGTCTCCTACAAAGGAAGGGGATGTGCTACGCTCTGATTGGCTCCTCTGCGACAGGTCCACTGGCAAAATAAATGAGAAGTTATAAGCAATTTATATAGTTCACAGGAACACAAGATTTGAGCACATACAGGTAAACAGTATTTTGAATGAATAAAACATTAGCTACCTGTGTTTGAAGCCAGGAAGCCAAAAACCAAGAAACAACAGGTTTGGGGGACACTAGGATTTAAAGGTTTCACTCGCAACTTCGATTTAATCACTAAAATGTATTTAACTATGATTGTCCCAACTAGCCATTCTACTGGTCTGATTTTTTTCAGTAACTCATCAAAATTTACTCTGATTTTTTTCAGTTATATTCTGAAAGAATAACTGCCATCAGAAATCAATTTGTACATTTCCATTCCTCTCTTATTTCACCATCCAAATTGTTATTAAAAAGAGGAAACTTAAACACATAGATGTGTAGATATATTATTAACTCTTCTTTTAACTGATTTAAAACATGGTCTATTTCTATTTACCTCTGGGGGAAAAGAAAAAGGGGGGAGGAGGGGGCGCCAGCTCAGAATAGAAGGGTTTGGAACTTTGTGTAACACATAAATTGAAAGCTTGTTTTTTCACAGCTGGAACAAAGCTGACACTGGAGCTAATTTCACTTTCATTTACTCAGTTTCACTTTCAGGTATTTAGTGCTACTAAGACCCTGGAAACTTTGCAAGGAGTACGTTTACAAATAAGTGCTGGCTTATGTTATTTTAATTACAGAAGCATTTCCACTGCTTTTAAGAAATGCTATATTCAGAGCTGAAATTAAATGGATTATGTCTTCATACAGGGTAACTGAAATAGCCACTATCTAGACTTCAGAGGCTTCGGAGCATTCACACTGTATGGATGGAAGCAGAGCTGACTAGGCACTATCTCCCAAATTTCCCTAGCCTTTCAGTGAGTATTCTCCCTGTAGATTGTATGGACAGGACATTTTGGAATGAATGAGGTTATGATAACGTCAGTACCTTTCGTATCATGCCACCCCATCTCTGTCCTTTTCAACTGTGGAAAAACTCACCCATCCTTTAGGCATTGGGGAGAGGAAGGAA
>KL276416.1:98861-140411 GCA_000699545.1 Podiceps cristatus | reverse complement strand
ATATATATATGTTTGGATTTTTATTTTTTCATGGAAATCCTGACAGAGTGCTGCTTTCCTATTCCTTTGAAAAACATTGGCACTTGACCTATTGTCAGCATTTTCTGTAGCTCAGGAGAACGTGTCAGCTGCAGAGTAGGAAAAAAAAAAAAAAAAAAGCATTAACCTCATAAAATTACAATATGATCTCTGAGTTTGGCTGGTGACCATGCTCTAAAAGCCAGAACAGTCAGGACACAGGGTAAATTGTGAAAGATACTTAGTATTCTCAGGCCTGTTCGTATAAAGAGAAATCACTCCTTTATGACAGAGAAAATGTGTGTGCATGCGCACAAGTTTAGTAGTCCAGAACAAGATGCATGGTAGGTGAGGTAGCATTTTAGGGAAGGAGGAGGGAGAATAGGGGAAGGAAAGAAACAACGAGGTGCTCAGGAATGCAGAAAACACTGTTTTTCTCTAACAAAATAGTAAATGTTTAAGTTGGGGGTTAGGATTTCATAGGTATCTGATTTCATTGATATATAACAAACAATATTTTTGTAGATGCTAGAAATATGTACGTGTGTCCTTTTAAAAGCCCCAAAAAACAAACAGTAATGGGACTTTAATTTATTTGCTTTTATGGAGCTTTATTGTTGAAAGAACCCCAAAGACCGAGAGATGGCCTGGCACTTGAAAGAGACAGATAAATTGGACATCTGGTGTATGGACATTTCTTTTCATTTGAGATCATTTGCTGAAGCACCTAAAATGAACATTTTCATCAGTTATTGCTCAGTTAGAATTTCAGAATATGGGGGGAAAAAGGCAAAAATGAATGTGAAATACAGTCTCTAGATATAGTTAGATTTTTGGCCATCTTGGTTTCCTGTTCCTCTGTCTTCTACACACAATACTGTGGCCAGAACAAGCTACTGTAGATGTGAGAAGAAAATGCATATCATCCTGATCTAAAGCATATGTCTCAACCACTCCATCTTTCCTCAGAATTTAGCCAGTGGTAACACATTAAAACACTTATGAGTCCATTCAACACAGGGCTGTGTTACATATGTATTCTGGCCTATTCATTAAAATTCATGAGTAGTAGTGCCTTAAATTTGCCTACTACAACGATTTTTTTGTTTGGATAGTCCAGACAGGATCATAAAAGCCACCAGTGCTTTATACTCTAGATCCAAGTCTGCAACAATAAAGCTCCTTAAAATTACATATATACAGAACTAAACTCAATGCCACAATATAAAGAAAACTGTCAAAGCCCCACACTGTATTCTTAAACTGTCAGCTTAATCATTCTCTGTAAGGTTAGTGTCTGTGCACTGGCTGAATTACAGCGGGTTTTATATTTCATGGCTAGAATTCCAGTAAAAGTGGAGCATGATATGCAAATATTTTCCTCTCCATTGAAGACTATACATAGCTTCAAAACTAATAACTTCTGCAAAGAGTTTTGTTTTTTAAAGAAAGTTAGCCTGAATAAGTGCTTAAAATAGGCTAGTAGGATATATAATAGACTGCCACTGATCCTTTTAGCTAATCCATCTATTTTATCATTCTCACCTGAGAAGAGGTCTTTTGTCTTCACTTCTCACGGAAGGTTTAATGTTGGATTTGCAAATTCTACAAAAGGCTTAACCATCTGTATAACATAACAAATACATGTAATCCTGCAGATATGATAACCACTGTGAATGAGGTTTTGGACCTTGTGGCAGAAAATCGACTGTGACAGCTTCAGAGTGAGCCTGCAGGCAGGTGTAAGTCTAGAAAGGCTTTGCTTTTAAAATGGTTTGGTTTTCAAAATGATGTACAGAGTACTTATTGGAACAAAGTGAAGTAACTAACGAACCTGTTTAATTAAGACAAGAACAGATGATACAAGATACAAGTTTCCCAGCTAAAATGACAATTGTAAAATATGGAAGAATCATTGAGTCCTGGGTTATGGAAGAATTTCTGTATTTTTTGTATCAAGTTTGACTTATATGCTCAAACAAGCATATAAGCATATACAAGCTCAAACAAGTTTGACTTATATGCTCAAACAAGCATATAAACAAGCATTACCTTATAAATATACATATATAAACACATGTACCTACTCTAGCTTATATGTGCAGACTATAAATTATACCTTTTGGAGGTGAATTCTGCAACTACATAGAGATTTTGTAGCAAACCCTGTAAACTAGAAAATGCAGTAATGATCAGTAGTCACTGGTATTTCTATATGTTTTTAATTTTTGTATTTCAATTGAATTTATTTTTTAGAGTTCCCTACATTTTCACTCCTACATTTCCTACTTTGTTTTTTTTTTTTTTCCTTTTTTATTGATAACCCATAGTTTGAACAGCTCTTGGGAACATACACAGAGGTTAGTGCCGGCATCACTGCAAAGGAAGATTTGCACAGTGGTAGCAGCTGATGCTTGGACAATTAGTGGAAACATGCTAAGGAGCACCTTTACTCTTTCCATCCCCTGTGAACCATGACGACAAGTGACTGAACGTGTTTATGGGTCACCTGAATTTCTGGTGCTTCCTGTGTGACATAGGTATTCTCTACCCTCGCTTTTTAATGAGACCTACACTTTCTATGTCCTCTGTGTTTTTATGTTTTCCATCTGCCACACTGCAATGTTCCTGTAGTCAGTGATGCTTTAAACTAGTCAAAGCCCGTAGCAGTGCCAGCAATGCAGTGGTGATGGTGCAGAGCTCGGTGTGTGCCAGCTGTTTGGGTACTTACTCGGCATCTCCGGCAGCCTAGGTGCTGAGTTTGAGTTCTTCATCTCTTCAGCTGCACGGAGAGCACTCTACCTGAGCTGCTGGCATTCAAGGTGGTAGCTTTGCAGGAGTGGTTCCAGTGGTTTCCAGCAGTAGATAACCATGGAATTCCTTCCAGATATTTCTTCAGGCAGGAAATCTGAATACGACATGTAGCAACTCCCAAGTGTCTGCAATTTGCTTTTTGACTTATCAACGTAATCTGTGATTTTCAGTTAATAAACCCTGGACTCCAGTAATTCAACACATGTCCCATGCAGCGTCATCCTTGTTGGGAGGATTATGGTAACCTCTGGCAGAAGAGCAAGTGTGAAGCTGGGAGTGATGACTTCTGTAGCTGTCCCAATGCCAAATGTGATGCAAAGGGTTGAAGCTCGTTTGAGAACATCTGTGAGCTGCACTTGAGGAAATGACAACTCTGCAGGTATCTGCTTGGAAGCATAGCTAAAAGCATGTTGTTCCATTGGGGGAGTCCTAAATGAGATGTGGTATTAGCTTTATTGTCATATGGTATTATTTACTTTAATAAGACAGGCAAAAGGAGAAAAAAACCCTCATTTTTATAGCTATTTGAAACAAAATGTAAGATAGACTCAACAAGATTTCACCTAGCTGTATACCTTTCTTCTGGACTGTTTAAAAAACAAAGCAACGGACTCTGTGTGGAGATGTAGCACAAAATTTCTTTTGATCTTTCCCTTTCCTTTCCTGCTTCCTGATAAAGTTGCTGGACTTTGCAAATAACAGGGCATTCTACAGGCAAATCTGGTGTTTCTGTAACTTCCTTTCATGCTATAGCCAGAGAAGATGGCAGAGAAAAGGTGTCTCTTTCTGAGTTTTGTCACCTTGAGAAAATCTGGAGCCTTTCCCTTCTCACAGGTCTGATGTTCATTTTTCCCCATTCCCACTCCGTGTTCTCCTGTTGACTATGCCCTGCCTTGTCCCAGCAGGCTTAGGCTTTCAATGTGAATGAATCTTTGTCCGACCTTCCTCATACCTTTGCTGTTGTATATTGCTCTGCCAGGTCTGAAGTACTTTATGGATTTTATTTGTTTACATAGCTCCAATGTGAAGATTACTCTGTGAAAGTTCTCAGAGCATCCTGAGTGAATGGAGGAGTTCAGCTCCTCCTTCAGGGCTCCTTATAACTGATATAATACAGAACAAAAAAAGGTAGGGTTTTTTTTTTAGGCTATCTGGGAAAGTCTTATTTTCTTGCAGTAAATATTAGACTACCTTTCATGGTACTCTATGGACTATGGTTTCTGGTGTACGTAGTAAGGTAACTCAGTCTGAAACTCGTACCCTGTCCATCACATTGTTATTACAGGCATAAATTTAAATAATATATATCTGTTTCAAATAAGTTGCATAGTTACGCTCTTGCCTTGCTTTTCTGCAGCATCTGGGATCCATCAAATCATTATACAGCTAGCTAGATGTAAAATACATTTGTGTATTCAGTGCCTGCATTTTCTGTTTCTGTGAATTGTTGGTGTTTTATTGTCTCTTTGTTTCAAATAAGCAAAATTTTAATACTCTATATTTGGATTGTATGGACAGCTTAGTTTGGTAACTTTCATCATCCTAACCAAATTTCTATTACAGAGAGAATTAGGTGACATTTTATAATGTGAATCTGCCATTAATTTGAGTGATAATGAGAAGCAACAGATACTGTAACTCCTCATAGGTATAAATAGATATGCAAACACAAATTAACATTATTCTGTTTATCTGTTATTAGAAATAACTTTTATTTTGCCTAGAAGTATAGCTTCACTAATTTTAATGTTATGGTTCAACTATGACTTGTTTTGAATGTTGTTTTTTTTGTTTGTTTGTTTGTTTGGGTTTTTTTGGGTTTTTGGGTTTTTTTTAAATTAGAGGAGCTGATTGGAGAGAAGAATTAATCTCAGAAGCTGAACCAGATGGTGATCAGACCAACAGGGACATGTGCTCCTTCATTCTGCCTGCCCTCCCTTAGACTGAAAGCAGTACATCAACACTAGTAATGCCAACTACCATGAACTCAGTATTCAATGATGTTTTTCTTAGAGTCCTACCATTTTTTCAATCCCATAATTTTTTGAAGCCCTGCTCATAATTTTGGAATAGCTGAGGTTAGCAAAATGGATTTTCAACAGCGGTAGTGACTACAGAAGATGTCTGAAGTCCAAGTTATTTTGAGGACATAGGAAAGGTTTTCTTGCTTTCTGCTCTTTGTAATGCTTTACACGGTGGCAATCTTTCCTAGAGCAATTTAGGTGTTTCAGTCCAAGGGATAAAAAAAAGTCCTCTCTCACTGACTGCAGTACCAAATATTCTACTTGTCCTTGTATTCATGAAACAATTCCGGTTGTCTCACTGCTGGTGGAAGAGTTAAGAAGTCTCACTGATTCTGAGCTTCATGAAACAACGTCCCACTTTCTCTGTGTCAGGAACTATTAGGTTGTTTCAGAGCACTGTGGTAATGACGTTCATGTAGCTTCATGATAAGGCATGCTGGCCATCAAGAAGAGTAGATGGTTTAGGAGAGTCTTAGATAAGCTTGGCAGGCAGAATCTCGACTCCTAAAGGCAGTTTGCTGTGGGATCACATGCCATTTGTGCAGTGATGTGTTTGTTGACAAATGTGACATAAAGAAATTTAGGAGGAAAAAGAAACCACATTTTCTTAAAGCGTTTTAGATCACTTTGTGGTCTAACCACATGCTCAAAAACTTCCTGAGCTGGAAACAGTCTCCAGATGACCTACAGGCTTTAAAACTTACCAAAACAAAAAGTTCTCTACCACAAAAGCATTCCAATGGTTGTGCTCTGGTAGAAAATAGTCTCTCATCATACACTTTAATTCTGAAACATGTTCTGTTTTCTTGTCACCTTTTCTTCTTCTGCATAAAATATAAATTTCTTCTGGTTTAACATAGCTTTTGGCTTAAGGGATAGCTTTGTATACAAAGTAATAAATTGGGGCATACAGTAAAACTTTTCGGTAACTTGCCAAATTATCTTCAATGTCAGCCAGGCACGACTGTTTTTCTTGGCATCAATTTCAATAGCATTTAAACTGCATAATGCACATTTCTAACATCTCTTTTATAGAAATAGCAATTTCACTGGAAAACTTTAGTCCACTGGGAATCTGGGGAATAATTGACCACCATGTCCAACAGTAATTTCAATTTAACAATCTAATTTATCCATGATTTCAGGGGGGCTTTGGGCTAGAGAATTTATCATTGAGGCTAGAGTGGGTAGATATTTTTTTTCTTATCTTTGACCTGCATGCTTACTTTTACAGGCTCCTGCACTGTGCGGGCATTGACACTTCCACCATGAAAGACCCCATTGTACATTTCCTTGGGATTTTGAGTTCATTTGAACATTCTGAATTGCATGGGTTGTTGCTCCTCTATACTGTTAAGTATTCTGCACTGTAGTCAGATGTAAAAAGGTACCCCATTTAGATTTACCTGGCTTTAAAAGGAGATAACTATCTGGTTTTCAGTCACCTTCACCCTGTCAGGTTTAAAATTTAGGTTGATAGTGGAGGTAGAAACCTGTAGACCTACTGGTAGCATATTTTTTAATGACTTGTGACTATTTTGTATTCATTAGAAATAGTCTGCAGGCTGCCATAGTTGAATATCATTGTGTTAGAATGTGAACGAGAGGTCTGGCTCTTTGGGTCCATTTCGATCTCTGCAGGAGGCAGCCCCTGCTTCTTGTTAGTTATATGGCCCTGTCTTTACTTTGTTTAAACTTACAGTTCTGTAGAACTGGGATACTTAGCTACCCCCTTCTAAGAGACATTGTTAAGCATCATTATTAGAGAAACACTGTCATCTTTCAGAATAAAAGGCTAAAAATATTTAAAATTAAGCAAAAGCGATTTAGTTAATAAAGCAAGTAAAACTGAACTCAAAGTTTGAAAAACTTCAGTGGTGGGACAAACTGTATCTGACTCATGTAGTTCTAACACTTGCAATTCTGCAAGATGAAGTAGGTACTGTAATTAAAGGGTCCTTATAGTGCATTTTTAGGTAATTACCAGCAAAACATCATGAGGTGCTTCCTGAAGTATCATGTTTCCTTTTTGAAGTAACACATGTATTCAAAATATTGTCCTGACTGTGGGAAATATATTAATCACATTTCTATAATGTTTCAAATTTCCTTGATCTTTGTATCTGTTCTCACCAGCTGTACTGCTATACCCACTAAAAGTTGGAGTATAATAAGGTCTAGCAAAAGAGCATGCCTTTTGTATATGCTTATGCTTGCGGTATGAGGTCCTGATTTCTGCTCCCAGCCTCCCTGATTTTCAGATCTTTTGCACCTAACACCTCTGTGGTTCTGCTGATGTCTTTGTCTGAACTTTGTGGTGTGTTTTTTATACACTTTGTTATAGCTGAACACAACAGAGGTTTGTGTTGGTTTAGAATTAAGTGTACAATTAACTTTTATCTCCAACAAAAGAGAAGTTTCCTTTTTTTTTTTTTTTTTTTCTGTAAAAGAAAAATATGGTAAGTGAATTAGAGACTACATTTTAAAACTTGAATTTTGTAGAGTATTATTTCACTAGGCAGATTCTATGCTGTTTGGGAATGACTGGGACAAGTACATTGAGAGCAATCCAGTTTGCCAGACTGGTCTTAGTAAGAATTTCTGTGCTAATTATTCTGACCTAGTGCTACAAGTTCACATTTTCTGCCCAGAAATCTATAGAGTGGTACGGTTGCTTTCATAGATAATCTTCTATGAAGATGGAAGGTCTGTATCTTTCTGCATAGTCACTGTTTGGAATGGCAATATTGCTTCAAAATCCCTCATGTGATCCCACACTTTGGGACTGCTGATATTACCTAATGAACTATCTAATGCAAATAAATAAGATCTTTGAAAAACTACTAGTTCAATTCCAAACATTTTATACTGAGGAACTACTGTGCCCCTCTGTCTCTTTTTTCCTATCTTTGACAAAAGTTTAGTGCTTATTTCCTTTGTGAACTGATGAGCAGTACCTTTGGGCTTATATTGCCTTGTGTATATAAAATCAACATAAAACTAATGGGAAATCCCTGAACACTACTCACTTCTCTCACTGTGACATGTTCCAGCACCCTGAACTTTTATAGTATATAAAACATGAAGCAGATGTGCCAAATACAGCAGGTTTCAGTATCACTTGGAGCAGAGGCTATGGAGTGACTGACACAGAGCTTGCACTCCTTGATCCAAAAGTCTCAATAACTTGCCATGTACTTCTTTTCATATGCCTGTGTCTTTGTCATACCATTCATATTCATACCAAGCAATTTCCAATGAAAAAAGCACATTTATCTTCTCTCCAATTTTTCTGCAACGTGATCAAATGCGATTTTTCTCGTTCCTTTAAAAAATACGTGTAGCTCTCTTTATGTTGCCATTAATTTCAAAAGAGATAAGGCCTTTTATTGAATCCACCACAGACTTGGGACTTCTGATATATAACACACACCCTTGAGTTCACAAAGGGTCAAATACACTCCTGTGCAGTGGGTTAGCACAAATCTTATCACTGTGTAAGTGCCTCATAAATCTTGAAAATAGTATTTTTTTTTCTTTATGGGTATAAATTTTACCTAACTCAAAGTACACCTTGTAGTGAATGTAGATGTTTGGAAAGGTCTTTGAACTTTAATAATAGTTAACAAGTTGAGAACAACACAGGTATGTATATTGCAATTCATTCTTTATTAATCAGTGATCACAACGCGGATTTATTAATGAAGTTCAAAAGATGTAGGTGTGTCTTACTAGACACTAGGTGTTCTTGAGTGCCTAGTGCAGATTTGCCGTTGTTTTGTGCATATCTAGGGTGAGTTATTTAACTTTTGTAAGTATGAGAAATGTACAAGAGTATGCATAAGAATATTTTCTTTCTGCCTAGAACAGAAGCAGATATTAATTAGTTGATGTGTCTGCAGCTCCATAAGGTATGAGTAATACACAATAGCAGCTCCTATGGAGTTCTTTCCTAAAGGCATAGAAAGCCATGACTACTTTGGATGAATTTTATTTTCTTCATGTCAGCATTTTTAATCTTGAAAGGCTGGAATTCAAGCTGTGTTTATGGATTACGACTGGTCACAATCTGTAAGACTTGAATATCCCTGACTATGCAAACCTAATTCTGATCCTATGTTTCTAGAGAAACTGCTTGCGGAAGCAGGATTTAAAATTTGTTTTCTATTAGTATTTAAGCTTGAGATTAAGATTTGCACTAATGAAATTCAGATGCACAATTTTACTTAGAAGCCAAATATGGGAGGATCAACAAGCTGGCTGGAAAATAAAAAATATCAGGCAAGTATTTACAGGGAATAATTAGACCTCACTTACCTGGGTGTAACAGACATTTTAGAAGCTAAAAGTATTGTCATGGATTTTATTATTCTCCCCTATCATCTGGAGTTTTTGTTGTTGATGGTTTTTCAAGGCTGGATTTATTTACATGCAAGCTAATCTGGGATCATAGAGCCACAGAATCATTAAGGTTGGCAAGGACCTCTTCAGATCATCTCGCCCAAATCCCCTGCTCAAGCAGGGTCACCTAGAGCAGGTTGCCCAGGACCTTGCCCAGTCAAGTTTTCAGTATCTCCAAGGATGGAGACTCCACAGCCACTCTGGACAACATATTCCTGTGTTTGATCACAGCCATAGTAAACAAGTGTTTTCTTGTACTAAGATGGAATTTCATGTGTTTAAGTTTGTGCCCGTTGCTTCTCCTCCTGTCACTGGGGACTACTGAGAAGCAGTCTGGTTTAACCTTCTTTCCACATATTGGTACCTGGGGTTATTCCTGCCCAGGTGTAAGAGTTGGCATTTTGCTGTGTTGAACTTTGTGAGATTCTTGTTGGCCTGTTTCTCCAGCCCATCCAGGTCCCTCTGAACGGCATCACAACCATCTTGTGTATCACTCCTCTACTTTTTGTATCATCTGAAAACCTGTGGTGGGCTGTCCCATTGTCTAAGTCATTAAAAAGTCATTAAAGTCATTTAAAAAGAGGTTAAAAGGTAAAGACACAGTATCAGCCCCTGAAATACACCACTAGTGACGGGTTTCCACCTGGACTTTCTGTGGCTGATTACACTCTTCTGGGCATAGCTGTTCAGCTAGTTTTCAATCCACCTCACAGCTACTTATCTAACCTGTACTTCATCGGTGTGTCTATGGGTATGTTATGCGAGAGCGCATCAAAATCCTTGCTCAAGTTGAAGCAAATACTGTCTAAAAAATGGTTTCCACGATTATTTGCTCCATCACCTTCACAGGGACGGAGATGAGGCTAATCAGCTCGTGCTTCTTTGGATCCTCCTCCCTGCCATTTTTGAAGAGAGAGATGACATCTGATTTGTTTCATTCCTTGGGAACCTCTTCCAATTGCCATAACCTTTCAAAGATAATCAAGAAACGATATCAGCCAGCTCCTTTAGCTCTCATGGCTGCATCCCATCAGGCCTCACAGACTTATGTATGCCCAGTTTGTTTAAATGTTTCCTAGTCTCATCCTCCTCAAATGAGGGTAAGTATTTCTTGCTCCAGAAATAAGTCCATTAAAATAAAAATAGACCATCATACAGACATTAGTATTAAGGCCTTTGATATAATCTAATGGGACATTCTGGTTTTTTGGTTTGGTTTGTTTTTTTTTGTTTTTTGGGGTTTTTTGTTTATCCATCAGAGCAATCCTGGAAGGTGCTAAGCATCCAAAATTCCTCAGGCAGTTTCTTGGCATCTGGATTCTCAATATCATTTTGTAGGATCAGCCTCTCCAGAATTGCTCATGAATTTAATATACAAATTTGAGAAATAAGTCTTGTAGATATGACATACATTTTGTTTGTTATTTTAGGCCACTTTATACTTGATTTGATCTTCAAGGTCAGTGTTCTTGTCTCTTTTTTAGGATAAACAAATCTGTATCCTTCTTTGACCAGGACATCACATCTTGAAAGTATGTGTGACAGAGATGCAGTTTACATTACATTTCTTTCAACAGTTGGTTCTGATAGCCAGTAGGAAAGGAGCAGAGTGTTGTTCCCTTACTGGATTTATGACCATGCCTTCATCATTTCTGTAATTCTTTATTGCAACTATGTCCTGGGAAAGTTTTTATCTGACTAGGGTAGGTGATAACACAGTAGTCATACACATGTGGAAAAATGGCAAAATTAACAGGATTTGCAAGCTGCTGTTTTTCCCTCCACACCATGTTTGTGCTCTTTACCAAGAACCTTCACACTGAAGGATATTTTTACACTAGTCTAAAATTTCCATCCTAGGCCTTTAATAGAAATAATTAGTGAGAGTTATCCACGCAATTTGCATGTGTCTCAATATATTTATATTGTAGTTTTTCTTTGTGATCTCCTTGTGTATTGTTTTGTTAATCTTCTCTCACTTTCCAGTTAGTCCATTATGACTTTCTGGAGTTTTCCTAATGTATGGACCAAAAAGTTAAGCTAAAATCTTGGTCAGTAAATAGAACTTCTGGTGGAAAATGCAAGATTTTAGGAATTCCCCAAATGACACAAACTCTAAAATTTTCACATTTCATTGTGATTCATGTTTAAACACGGTACTCTATGTAATATAGTATTATTTAAAATAGTGGTGGCATAAAAGGAATCAAAATGACAAAGTTCCAACACAGTGCTTTCTTTAGAAAAGCCAAATAGAGATACCAAAACATTAGAAACTGTAATGTTTCATTGGACATTTTTTTTTCTATTGGAAATATATTGGAATTTGTAAGTTATCTTAATTTTAGTAATTTCTGCCTGGAAAACTGATCCTTTTTAATTATTGTTATTATTTTATCAAGTAGCAGCATTTGCCCATGTTTTTGCATGATTTTTTTTTATTGGTAAGCGAGAAAAGATAAGAAAAAAAATCTCTGTATTTAAAGGGAGTTTCATCCCAACTCTGCAGTCTGTTTTTTGCCACCTCTCTCAGCCGTTTAAAAAACCTCTACATATATTGACAGAAGGTCATTTCTATGGGGACTCTGCTGGGAAGAGCTGGCAATCTAAGCAAAAAAAAAAGAGAAAGAGGGGAAGAAATGCTAATGTAGCTGTTTTACTAATGGAATTATGATAAACATGCTGAAGTCACCGATGAACCCTGTGACAGAGCCAGAAACTGAACTCTGTGACCCAGTCCCTGGCTTTAGCAAAATAATACCATCTTTTAATAAGGAGATTTGCCATAGGTGGCAGTGGGTGAGAGGCAGTAAAAACTGAACAACTTGCTGTTTCTTTATGATGGCTTACATCTTATACCTGTAGCATCGATACTGAAATACACTTATAACCATTATATTGAGTAAATCCGTTGTCTCAGCCATAATATCTTTACCATTTAGAACAATTTTATTTCATTATTTTGATGCTTATATGACATAGCAGTTCCCCCCACCTACCCAAATATTCATCCTCCCGGCCTGACAAAAGTAAGTAATGAAACACTGGCCCGTACTTCAAATTGTAAGTAGGTTTACTTTTCTACTTCAGAAAGCTATCATTGCAGTGAAGCAATAAGAACTTCCGTCTATTATTCATAAACTGCAGGAGGCTAAATAATCTATTACATTATAAACAGCACTCACACACAGATATTCACATAGACTGCAAAAGAATTCATGCTTTGTCTGGAGGAAAATGAAGTCCCAGAGGTAATTTCTGTACTGTGTGGGAAATAATGTCTCCTGCAGGAAATTTATAGCCGTGATTGTTTAAAAGACATGAAAAATATAGTGTTAAATGTTTTTAACAAAAGCATTCAATTGTTTCATATTTTTCAGCTGACTCCTACCACTGCCAATTTACAGAAGTTATAAATCCTAGATGAAGTTTTAGGTCACTTTATAGGAACTAGTTTGGCTAAATCCAATATATTGTTTTGGTCACATTATAAAATGATTTATTGAATATGCATTTAATATGAATCCATTGCTGGCCTACACTGAAAATAATAGACTTTATACCAAACTTCATAAAAAGCCATTTGGGAAGATCATTAGAATATACTAGAAGTAATTGTTTATTTCAGTTTACAACTGACAGTAAGATTTGTCCAAGAAATAACAGATTATTTGTCTTTAAAAGGGTCTTTTCCACCCTTATTTAGGTGTAGATGAATGCTATAGGTGTGATGACCAAACAGGCAAAAGCCTGTCACTACAAATCCCGAGGCATCCATTCAGTTCTTTTCCTGGGCTGATATTGCCAGCCTCCTCATATGACCCTGCTGTGGCTGAGCTGGAGACTTGAAGATGATCAGACATGATAATAGTTACATGGTTCTTTGCATGTCGTTTCCTATAGAAACAGCCATCAGCATGCTTAGCCTAATGAATTTGCTCATATGTTATGGTGAATTTACAATACAACTAAGCATCACCTTCACCTGTACAGAAAAGGGGAAACTCTGAAACAAAGTTCAAGTTCCTACAGATTTTCTTTAATCAGAACCGAGCAAGATTTTTTTTTTTTTTCTGAAAATAACAGTGTGGTTTCCTTACCTGACTGCTCTCTGGAAAACAAAAAAAAAAAAAAAAACAAAAAACAATATGTTCAAGTTCCTACAGATTTTCTTTAATCAGAGCAAAGCAAGATTTTTTTTTTTTTTCTGAAAATAACAGTGTGGTTTCCTTACCTGGCTGCCCTCTGGAAAAAAAAAAAAAAAAAAAAAAAAAAAAGAAATAATCCATTTCAACATGTCATTTCCTCTGCTTATCCCAGAGTCCTTAGCACATTTTCAGGGAGGTTGATCTAAAACCACTCTCTTACCTTGACTGTCCTTCCCCAGCTGTCCTTCCCTTCTGAGATGTCTGACAATGTTTCTTTGCGGCTTTGGATGTTATCAGCAGGTGCACAAGTTCCCTTTTGCTTTAGCTTCTCTGCCAGTAAAAGGAACATAAAAACAGCTTGCCTGTTCCACAACAGCTGGGAGCCAAAGCTCATGCTTATAAAGAGCATTAAGCTCGGTACATGTTAATGTCAGATAAGGGTAAGTTAGTGATTGTTATTTCTTTGGATTAATTGATAATAGGAAAAATTGAAGGTGAAGATAAAAATTAACACTTTATACTTATGTAGATTTGAGAGGCTGTACTATTTCTGGCCACTGAGTTTTTCTGCTGAGGTGAATTTTATTCCTGAGGGAAAAAAAAAAAAAAAAAAGAGAAAAAAAAAAAAAAAAAAAAAAAAAAGAAAATCCAGCAGTACCACTGAAGAAGAATCATGTAATATGCAGGGGGAAAAAAAAAAAAAGTTCCTACCTGCCCTTTAGAACCTTTGTCCCTTTCTTCTCAAGTCTGAATGCACTTCTCCTTTATATAAAACTGCTGTTAAAGTACAAAAAGCTCAAGATACTTATGGTCTTGCAGTCACCATTTAAGGGATGCTGGGAGTCAGAGAGAAGCACTAAATTGCTTGTCCAGTGAAGAGCCAAAGCTATCATTCATTGCATGGGTTTTGGAACAGGCAAGGGGCTTATTTTAACTCCATACTTGCAGAGATTCCTCACAGTATCTTTTTTACTGCATTTAAATCCCTTGCTGTTATCCAAATAGCTCACTGAGGCCCAGAGCAGCTTTTTTTGTTGGTCTTTGCGGAGAGCTGGGAAGCATAGATGAATGATGCAGGCACAATCAGGTATTTCCCTGCAAAATATCTATCCAAGAGCTATTCAATGCCTCTTATTTAGTTAAACTAATAACTTAAAGATAACCATCAGGCATTTTTCAGCAAACCCCTTACTGAAACAATTGCATGTTTCATAGTTTCCAAAAACTTCCACAAAAGTCAGCAGATTTATGATTTAAAGAAAAACACCCTATCACATTCAACAGCTTGCAAAAATAAACTTCCTCCCAAATTTGACGTTCCTTGATCGTGGTGTAAGCTTGTTTAAAGGGCAATTACTGCCTAAGACCTTTGTAACTGTTTAGTTGAAAGTTGCTTGTTGTCTCAGTGAAGTGTTCACACTGAGTATCTAATTCTGTTTGCTCTTGTAATGCAGTTGAGCTATGCTTGCTCACAGCACTAAATGCAGCTCATTGTGCATAGGTTGTGTAAAAGCTGACCTTTAGCAAAGAGGAAATAATCCTCAGCCCTTGAAGAGTTAGAAATTTGCGTATAAATTAATCATCACTTCTCTACTGGCTCACCAGGCCTTTTGGGGTTGGACTAATGCTTTCGGGACCTAGCCCTAACCTCACAAGGTCACAATTCTTCCCGTATGCCACTCTTGCTCTTGAGAAAAGTAACTGTGAATAGTTCTCGAAAAGGGGCAGATTTTGTTCTCTCCAGGTACCCAATGCAGGCTGCCAAGCCAGAGTATCTCCATGACACTCATTTTTTTACTTGATGACTGAAAGTGATGTGAATAAAACTTAGCACTAGAACTAACCCAGTATCTGGTTAAAGCTAGTATGTAAAGTCAGTATGGTCTTTACTGTCTTCTGCCTCCCTTTTATTAAAAAGAGATGTGCTGTCTCCTTTGCATAAATAATCGTCACTTCCCTAATGCATGTATTTGTCAGTTGTGGTCCCAGCATCTTCCTGCCCCTTAGGGAGCTAAGATGGCAGCAATGTTTGAACTTGTTCATATGGACTAACTAAAAATAACAGGATAAACAAAAATGCTTTCAGTTGCTCAACAAATCATAGCCCATAGAATGGTGCGTACTACTTGGGAATGTAACCACAGTAAAATCAGGAAGCGAGGAGATCTCTCAGAAAATATAACTGGACTCTATTTCACTTATTCTCTGAGGTACCTTTAAAAATTTAGTTATGTAATAAATGTGGTCAGGACTTATTCGTTGAAATGCTTTATATGTGTGTTGGAAAGTGGCACTTCATCAGAACCACAACTTTTTTTTTCCTGAAATAGTCCAGCTTCAATAAAACTTTCAACAACACAGATTTTTGAGTCCAAGGCAGAATCTGGTGGGACTAGAAGTGGGGCTGGTAGCTGGAAATGCCTGCCGTAGAATTCTGTTGCTAGCCCAGAAGCTATAGTGTTTGCATAAAATGGGATAACTTGTACTCCTGGCCTGATCAAGCATGAGTGTCTTAACTGCTAGTGTGTTAGCCAGCCTGTTACAGGCATTCATTGTTCTCTTGCTTTCACTGATATTAACAGAAACAAATGAATGTACATGGCCCATAATTATAATTTAACTGGAAATTAAAAAAAAAAAATGTGTAGCAATGAGAAGATTAATGTAATGGAATAGCTTTCCAATAGGAATAGCAACAATTCTAATCTGATAAGGCACAAATCCTAATTTAGGTAACATAGGACTTCATAGACTTCTGTTTGTGAAAGAGATTATGTATGCATTTGCCTGTAATTGCAGAGAGGGAATGAGATATGCCAGCAGGCCTGTACCAATCTCATCCTTTCAAAAAGCCTCGTAAGTTCTTGGTTTCATCTTGCTGCCATATGGGAACAGTTTTTGAGCTTAAGGTGAGATGGACCAATAAAACTGTTCCATTCAGAAGTCTATTGTATATAGAGTTGTAAACTCAGGCTTTATACAAGCAATGAATTAGTTGCCCAAATGGTGGCTAAGTCATAACATCTAACTGTTGTGTATTTTCATGCAGTTGCATTCGTAGTTATACTTGCATTTCTCAAAGTACCAAAGCCCAGGCGTGGGGAAGATGTGACAAAAAGCTGATGTGAGAGACAGAAATTATCAACAAAAGAATCCTAAAATGCTTAGAATGTTCTTCATTAACATAAAAATTCTTCAGCTTCTCTGTTCTGTCTGTTTATTTCTGGTCTGAAAAACCTGCAAAATTTTAAAAAAGAACGCATTATATTTTCACCAGGAAAATCTGTGAAAATATTAAGGCGCGATTATAAGTGCACATTATATTCTCTTTCTGTTCCTTTGAAATGACAGATTGAAGAACTTGTTATTTATGTATTGTGCAATTTTGAAACTTAATAAAAACACCTTGGTGTCACTAAAAACAGAAAAATCATCTTTGAAAAACTTATGGAATAGTGGGTCCCAGTGAATGTAATTGTCATCACCAGGCCAAAACTGACTCTAAAATTAAATTTCAGGTCTATTAACTTCAGACTTCTAAGACAACATCAGTTCATTTGAATTTTAAAAGAGTAACAGAAAATGTTTGTTCTGTATTCTCAAAAAGCAAAAATCTCCTGAGAAAAGAGAAATATGAGAACTAAATAGCCTGTTCTGATAGTGATGTATTATATGGAGTACTTGTTTTCAAAGTAATGCAGGAAAACATGAAGATTTACAATTAATCCAAAATAGTTACAGGTACATCTTATCTGCTAAGTGGTTTGTTATTCACATTCTATAAAACTAAACAGTTTTAGCACCTAAAATGCTAACAGAATGAAATATTATCTGAAAAGATGTACCAAAAAACATTTATTGAAATGGGTATTAGATAAGGTGAATCGAGGTCTTTAACAAAATAAAGAAAATATTAATGAACTCTCATTTTTCCCTGTCACCTTTGAACACATGGTGATATTATACTGACAGGATACAAAATACCCGGTTCCTTTTTAGGTGATCTATGGGAAGTGAGTTCCAGTATTGTGTCATAGTTGTATCATTTTTAGCTGACAGAAGAAAAATGTAAGATCGTACCAATTCTTAATTTAACTTAGTTAAGTCCACAAAACATCCGGTGCCATGAACATGGTCATGTTATTCATCCCTCCCTCCTTCACAATGCTCTCGACCAGGTCAAATCCTGCATTAAAGCCCTGACCCCATTGCTGCTAAGCTTTGGAAGTTTGAATTTGATGGTATTTTTTCTACATTTTCTAATTTTCTTTTGCAATTCCGAAATACAGAGGCTATAAACTGGCTTCCCCATTCCCAGCTTCGGCAATCTGAAAGTCAGGCCTCAGTCTAAGCTGGTTATCCATGCTTGCAGCTTTGTCAAGAGACCAAAGAAAAAAACAGACCTATCAGAGGGCAATTTGCCCATATTATTTTAGAGATATATTTTAGTCATGGGATTAATTTCTCCATCTCCCTCTATTAATCACGCAAGGAGCCTAGATTAGTTGTAGGGCTTCACATGGAAGTGTGCTCCTCGCAAAGTTGTGCTACTGCTATTTGAAATCCAAGAGAGACCTTCTGGTACTGCAGAGCTAGCACAGCAACTGCAGTCTTTATGGTTCCCTGAAAAGTCTGCCTCTGGGAAATGTGATGAGATTGGGTTGCTGTGATATTGTTTTCTATTCATCGCCCTTTTATTCTAACCACAGCTTTGGTTTTGGTTGCTCAAGCTATCTTCTGTCTTTTAGGAGAAACATAATCACCCTGTACAGAATCACAGCTCACTCAGAGGGCTGTTTCTCTAGTTTTCCTAGCATCAAAATTGGTATCGGCTTTAATGAAAACAGAGTCTGACCATCATGGCTGTTGCTTCATGTACCCTGTTACTTGACCAGTTTGAATTCCTTTTGCCTGTTAGCTCTCTGTGGAGTCCAAGGTTTAAACTGGGAATTCTGAGAATGTTCGAGGACAGGTGAAGGTATGGGTTTGCTAAAAAACTTGTTTCCTCAGGACTCTAACCTTCCTCAGTTACCTCTTGGTTTTAATGGAATTAATGCCTGTCTCAGTAGTACTTGAAACAGATATTTTGTTTTGGATTTTTTATACTTTTGAAGGGCATGGGACTAGAGGAAGGGAAAGGCGTTCCTAAATGCAAAAGGTGTTTACACTGTGATAACCCATGGTGGTAGCATTCGAGAAGAAAAAAGACACCACAACCACGCATTAATATGTGGTAGTATTAGTTGTACTGCAGAACTTACTGGTTAGGGACTAGAGCTGTTTATCTTTACTTTTTTTGTGGAATGTCGTAGAATTCTTCCTGTTGAGATGAGGAATGGGATGTGTTTGAGAGAAAGCACCATCAAGAGAGGATCATCAAGAGAGGATCACCACATCTGGGGCTCAGAGACCTGTGCTCAATTTTCACCTTTGACAAGCTTTCTTGACTCAGTGTAAGCAATTTGCTTTGCCTTGGGTTGCATCTGCACTTGGAAAATGAGCCTGCTCCTGAGTAGAGGTGTTGAAAGACTAATCTTTGTGGAGCACTCAGCCGTGGCACAGTAGGCACCTGGCTAAATGGTTGACAGCCACGACTAGGGAACTCATTAGTTCCTTTCTTTCACCTCAGGTTTTTGGGTTGCTTTGTGACTTGTTACATGGGAAGACACCAAGATACATGTTTTAACTAATAAGTATGTGACTGTAAAATATAGGTTTGTCTATGACAGAGCCATGATAGAACTGAATGACAGAGAGAAGCTTCACTTTTACTTTTCTTCACACAGCAGAATAAATGTTGGTTACATGAAGATTTGAACAATGTTGTGCAGAGGCAAACAGGAAGGATAATCTGAAGAATTCTGCCAAGAGTACCTTTCTGGGATGTGATCACTCTCACAAATAAAATTCATAGTGGGATATAGTAATACATGAATACCCGGACAGCTTTTAATTGCCTGCTTACAAAGATTTGCATTGAACTAGGACTGATCCTAGTATCACTTTCCTTTCAAAGAAAGCTATTGTGCACATTTTCTTGACTGTTTACTGAGTTTTTGTATTTTTGTCATATGCTAGCATCTGATTTGTTCAATTAAATACTTTGTATGTGTTCTTGTTCCCCAGAAATAATAATCCCTGGGCTTCAGAGCAACACATAATCATGCTTCTGACAAGTCATTGTGCTTTTTGAAAAGTAAATAGTAACAAAACTAAAGAAACCAAAAATACCCGGAGTGCCAATTCTGGAGGCAAATTCTCACAGAAGTGTTGCTACAGCACAGGAAAAGTGAAAGTCAATTTTTGTTCTAAACATTAACAGAAGCAACACAGTTACTGTATCTCTGAAATGTTGACAATGTGAATCCAGAGGTAAGTGATACATGTTTCAACCGTTTGTGCTTTTGACCTTTTCAGTATTTGTTTGCCGTTTCATTCTCCCACCTATAATCTGGAGATTTATGGCAGAGTAAACTTATTAATCCTAACAACCATATTTTCATTTGGAAGCCGAACTGACTGTCAATAAACATGAAAAGAACTACGTGATCTTCAGGGGACACCTGTTAAAAGAGAGGGTTCATGCGTCACTACAGAATTGCTAGAGTAAAACATTTTTATTGCGCTGCTTGACGGCAGTTATCACCTGGGAACCTTGCAGGTCTCCCCAGACATTGAGTAGCTGAAGACTTTTTTTTTTTTTTTTTCTCTGCATGTGTCTTTTCTTGGCATGCATTTTAGTAAGATCTTCATCTTTTGTATTAATCAGAAATGGTTTTTAGATCTAGGCCTACAGCTCTTCCAAAGACAAAGAGCCTTTACAAAGTTGACTGAAGTTGGCTAATGTTGGTGGATATGCCTCACACGCTATGGAACCATTCCAAAGCCCATTAAAGCCAACCGCAATCTTTCCACTGACTTCTGTGTATTTTACCTCACATCCTTGGGGTGAAATACTGCCACTGTGAGTCACATGAATATATTTTGCCCCATAATTAATTAAAATGAATTGAATTCCTGGGATTACTTGTGAGATCAAAATGGTAATCAATATGAGAGTGAGGAATCTACAGAGAATGTTGTCATTACCACTACGTAGTTCATGTTTTACATTCATCCTTTGATTTGTGTGTTATTTTATGATCAGGAAGTAACAGTTCTATTTTGGGAGTATCCTTCCTACTTGCGTTTGTGCAGTGTGCATTTTTATAGTATTTATTCACCAATGGAATTTGTGATATTTAGGTGAAGATTAAAAGTTATATCTCTTTAAATTTTGAGCAGTTTTAGTGCAGAAGGAAATCCTATGATATTGCAAAAATGTATAAAATGTAAGGCACTAGAATTACAAATATAGCATTGAAGTAAGTGGTCTGAGCTTCAAAAATGCTCAGTCCTTTGGATAGTAGCACAATCATTTAAATATTTGTTTCTGAATGCACCTTTTAAAATGGTCTTTTTTTTCCATGAAGTTTAAGTATCTTGGCAAGAAACAGTTTCGGACTTGACAGGCCGTAGATTTTATGTTCCACTTATGTGCAGGATTTCTAGGTGCCAGGCTGTACTCTTACAGAAATGCAAATTGATTCTCTGTGGTGCTAGCAATACAAGCACTCATCTACATCTAAACCTCTTTTTAAAAATTTGGATTGCCTAATTGTCATGTTTATCAACAGCTTAATGCAATACCAGCTGTGAAAAAATTCAGTGGGTAATGCCACCCACACTCCCAACGTTACCCCAAGTGAAGTGTGACGCCTTATCACAGACGGCTTCAGAATGGCCTCCCAGACAGACCTGATTATCCTGCTTCTCAAGCGCTCCAAGCCACTGTCATCAAGCTGACTTCTGTGGCTCTCTTCCTTACCCTGTACGCGTACTCGGCAGTCCAGGTGACTCCAGCATGCAACAGCATTCCCCGTTTTGCTTGGGTCTAGGTGCTTCACACGACACTAGTGTGACTTGCACTCTGATACGGGTGGCATGTACCTCTGGGAGTCTTTGAACGACCCTGCACTCTGCTCACACTCGTGTTTGCTGGCATCCACGCTGCACTGACACTTTCTGGCTGCTGCGCAGGCCTGCCTGCCCAAGTATGCCATCCGAGGAGTGTGAGCAAAGCGTCCAGCATCCAACAATAATATTCTATGACACCCATTTCTAAATGGATATCATAGCAATTTGCCACAAAACTGAAAAGTACCTACTGTTCTCAGAACTTTTTTTCCCGCAAACTCATGCTTCCTTAAACTTCCTAGGATTTTTCTCAGTTTGTTTTTCAGGATTTTATTTGATTTCTGGTTTTATTAATTTCCCAGTGATTTAGTAGCATGATTTGCCTGTATTTTTCCAACAGGAAATGAGATCAAGACTGGTGCATGATGCCAATTTTCAAAATTTTATTAACAGCAGAGAAATGTTTCTTGGTGAGAAGTTGAGTTTTACCACCTGTATTCTCAGTTCTGAAGATAGTTTTCTGTGAAGACTGGGGCAAATCTCTTCACAGCCCTCTACCTCTGCATAAAATGGGGAAAATAATGTTTTCTCTGGCCTAGAAAAACACAGTTGAAAGTACAAATAGAAAGCCTGATGTTAGGAATGAAAACTGTTCTATCTGAGCGAAAACTTGGAGTCTTGTTGAGGTTTTTGCAAAGTAGTTTTTGATGTCCTGTTCATGATTCACAAGAGGTTTGGGTTTGATTTTTTGTTTTGTTTGTTTTGTTTTGTTTGTTTGTGTTTGTTGTGTTTGTTTTTAAAAAAGGAGGGAAAAAAAGAATAAAGCCAAACTGAATTTGACAGAATCCTTCGCTCACTTTTCATTTGGACAACATCTAAATTGTCAGCTAGAATTTGCTTACATGCATGCTGAGCAAAAACTATTAGGTCATTTTTTCTGGAGTCCCTAGAGGGGTAAACCATTTTTTTATTGTAGATTGTGAGTGCCTTTTCTGACATCGACTGGATTGGATGGGATGGGTTGGGTTGTATAAGAAGAGAAGGAAAAAGCAACCAAAACCCAAACTCAAATACCACATTACTCAATGGAAATTTGCTTCCAAATGTTTTCAGTGTTTTCAGGGTTACGTTTGTTACAGAACAGCAGTTGCTTCTTCCAGTTGGGTAGTACAAAATGTCTCCTTGTACCAAGATAATGTTAGCAAAAATCATATTTCTTTACTAAAAACATGCTAGCTCTACTGGGGCGGGGAGGAGGGGAGTTGTTCCTTTTTTTTGTTTGTTTGTTTTGGTTTTTTTTTTTTTTTTTTTTTAATTAACTCTTACCTTACAGTTATCCTTTCTAGAATTAATAGCAGTCTGCTGATACAGGTAAAAGAAGAGTCATGTCCTGTCTCCTGAAGTTTGTGCCTTGAGTCATTCACAAATCCAGGGAAAATGCAAGGATGGTTATAATCCAATACAGCTACGGCATAGTTTGAAGATTTGAGAGTGATAAGAGAGGGACAAGGGCCTCACAGTGATAGGATAGGTTTGTTAGCAAACTCCTCAACAGCAGTACACTGACTTTATTAAGATAAGCTAAAACAGATATTAATTGGAACCATCTGTATCCTTGACAAAATAAAAGAAGGAAAAAATGTTTTAAGAAGAGATAGAATCAAATGAGAAGACTGGGTCTAAAACATATATAATATGATGTTGACAAGCCTAAGCAAATGCACTGGAACCTGAAATATAATCCAAAACAGCTTTAACTGAGGTTCTGAAATTGAAGACTATAAAGCATGTCTTGCAGTCTGACATACAAACTGATAGCTGTTTGAGGGTTTGGCACTAAGCCATCCAAGCACTGAGTTTAGAGCAGATGGTGTGGCTGTTACGACTCTCAATCTGCTAGAAGTAATATTTAAGAAAATTACAATAGACTAATATTAATCTTAAAAACAATGTTTAAGTGATACTTTTTCTTCTCTACACCATTAGCAACAAAGAAAAATATGAATTCAAGTGCTGGTCTTTCCTTCCACCTCCGATCAGAGAGCTTTTCTTGTCTCTACTGCGTTGACTTACAAAGTGTCTTTTTATAACAGATTATTTTGATTGCATTTTCTGTATATAAAATGTTCTTCTGTAAAATGTGTGTGTATTTGCATTCCTAGTTTATTATACTCCTGTTGCTGTTCTTAGTCAGCCTGTAATTTTTACAGGGTGAAAAGATGAGCGGTCTTGGTTTTGGTACTATATTCTTTTTGTCATTTGACACAGAATTAGGGAAGACTGATTTGGGTGTGAAAGTTGTGCATGACAGTCCTGAGATAACATGTTGCTATTATATCCACAGGGAGGAAGCCGTGAGAAAATCCTTGGAGCTCTCTATAAACAAAACCAGGATTTTGATGGCAGTATATGGAAAATCACATTTGCTCTCCAGAAGTAATTTCTTTTTCCTGCAAGTTTTGGAAAAAAGCCATGCAGGTAGTAATATTTTTTCCATACCAATGGATCCCAAAACACCTTATAAAAGCACACATATGTAGCAAAACAAATATGCCTCTGTATGGGTTGCACCATAAGCCACACAGACAACCAGTGCAGAGCAAACTTGCAGATATAAGAATTTTTTTGTCTCTTCACTCTATTTATCCTGATTAAAACAACCTACATTATCAATATACCACAGACATAACTGGAATTGTTAAGGTCTGACAATTAGTTATGTTAAAACAACGTAAGTTAAGCAGGTAACATCAGACTTGCCAGTTGTTCACACAGGTATAACTAGTGGAGTTAAAGCAGTGTAACAGAAAAAATCATTGAGCCCTTTTTTTGCAGAGCTGTTTTTTAGTGAGTTTCACTGTTATAAAATTCAATAACACATTTGTGAATTATGTGTAATGGATTAAAAATTGTGGATCTACATAGCCAGTACTTTAAGGGCTACCTCTACTGTTAAGTTAGAAAGAATCTCCTTGAAAAAAAGAAAAGTCTAGGAAGCAGAGATGGTGCCATAGGTGGTTTTTGTGTGGAATAGAACCTATTAAGCACCTCATGATGTGGATGCAATTCAAATTACGTGAACAGAATTTTCTTGATTTACTGGCAATATTATTTTTCATTGCTACAACTAGTGGCCACCCACATGTTTTAAAGCCAAAACAACGTTCAAGTAGTCCCACCCTGGTAATTTTCTAGCCTGGTTTTGGATGCAGTGACTTAGAATTCCACTTCTAGTAAAAAAAGCAAGAACAACTTGCCTGTTCCTTCTTCACAGTTCAACAGTATTGTCTTTCTGGAAAATACACTCTTTGTAACTCAATGTTATATTAAAGGAAAATGGCCAACATAATCATCTTTTTAATCTGAATCATATCTCCTTTTAAGAATCCACTAAAAAACAGTACATGTTAATTCATTTTGGTCTCCATGACGCACACAAGATAGGGCAGAGTTGACCAGCTGTAGTTAACCTACTGCTAAGCTCGGCCAATAGATTGCTCCATACTCCAAGCAGATGTTTCTCTTTTAGGCTAATGGAACTCTTTTAGACCATATCCCTTCCCAAGAGAAAACACCAGCACAGTTGGAAGCTGGAAGGACTCATCTCAATAACAGAAGAAAGGTGCCAGCAGCATCAGCAACAGTTTATTAATAAAAATCCATGAACAGAACAGAAATTGCATTTTGCTTTAGCTTGCTTAAAAACAAACCCAAAACCAAACTGAATACCCCACACTTTTTTTTTTTTTCTCTGCACAACCCTCTTAGATGTAGCAAGAGAACTGCATTTATGTAAATACTCATTGTTAAAATTCACACGTCACAGATGATAATTGATATGCTGCAACTATGTCCTAGTCTAAAATAAGGAGAACTTTATTATACTTCAAGAGCACACACTGGATTTAATTTGAATCTTATATGAGAAGTAGCGCTCAGTCAGCTTAGGCTTTGTGTCACCGTAAGAAAAGAGTGATGCTCATCTTTTTGCTCTAGAGGATGAATGACAATGAGCAGACCTAGGCTTCTATATTAGACTTTGAATAAGAATTGTTTCCAATTCCTGGAAGCATTCTCTTTTCTCTTGGGACTTGTACATCTGGTTTTGTCCAGTCAATAGTACTGAAAGTTACTTACGAAATGGTAATTAATGCCAGGGGTTTATATCGTATGTAAATGTGACCTGAACCCTCAAGAGCCAAGTTTCATAAAAAGGACATAAAAGACAGGGAAAATTGGGGAACAGCTTGTCTTGCTTCATTGCTGTTTTCCAGAAGCAGTGGCAAAAGATTGAATCTCTTCTCTTGCCGTGGCTGTTGGAGAAAATGTTATCAAATTCTGCGAAGTCTTTGGAACAGAAATCTCTCTCTCTTTCTTTCTTTTACAATATCTAACATAGTTGAGTCCAAACTCCACCTGGCTCCGGCTCCTACCATACATACATTTATCCCTGTGGAGAAATGATGGAGGGGGGACGCTAAGAATTTCCTCTAATGACAAGAAGACCAAAGCAAGGAGAAATAAGATGTTAGTATCAGAATACTGCTTGTCAAAGCATTTAGGGAAGGTAGAGCACCAAAGAAAACCTCACCACAAAATGGGAGCTGCTGCTTCTTCCAGCAGTCTGGAGTGGAAGCATCAGGCAACTTGTGTTTCATTTTCTCTTGCCATATGTGTTGGATTGTGGGACAGGTAATGCATATTAGCACTCAGTTGTGTGGGTTCAGCTAAGCAATGAGGACTACACTGTGACTACCAACATCATTTGAAAGCCACTTTGCTATTGATGTCACGGGAAGGAGTGGGGAAATAAGTAGTTTTCATTATAGTCCAATTGAAAGGGAATGACAAACAACACCATATCTCACTTTTCATTGGCTGCATAGAAGTGTTGGCTTTTAATAACATCTTCTTAAGATTATTTATATAGTCTATTTGCCATTATCGATATCAGTTCATGCCCTTTCTGTGTTTTAGATAACATTGTTGTGTTTCCTTTGACTTAACATTTAGTGTGCTGTGAACTTGCCAATAGTCAGAGTAGTTCTGGGCTGCCTCTGATCCCTTCCATGAGCTGTGTTTTAAGCAACCATTCATTATTACAGATTGTAAATTCAACTGGATGTCTCTATAGCTACACTTGCAGGTTCTCTTTGCCTGTGTTGCTTCTGGTTAAATTTGTATCTTATATTTAAATGCTGAGAAATCTTTCTAGAGTGAAAGCAAAGAACTCAGGCAAAGCTCAGCATCCTTTCTGACTGATTCTGGGAGACTGTGCAATAGCCAAATCCAAAATTCCCTAAAGCCCAATCTTGTTCAGCTCTGGGATTTAGACTTGGCTTTCCCTAGAAAATCGGCCACCCACATGAGTTGTAATCAGATCCAAATTTCTTCTGCTTGCTGTATAACTCTCAAGCCAATTTTCATGGCGGATCCATGAAGATCCAATGAATACACTATTCAGAGCAGCCCCCTGTACCTAAGTAATACTGCTGAAGTGCTAGGATGGGTCATAGGACACAATCATCAGAATAAAAAAAAAAAAAAAGTGTATACAAAAAACCTCAAGATACCATCTAATCCTAAACACTAAGCAAAAATGAATATTAACATTGACTAGGTTGCTAATGACTTACTGATGTTGATTGGTAATGATTAAAAAATATAAAGATAAGAAAGAAAGGCTTTCAGGCCCTATACAGTCTAAATACTTGCCGTACCTGCAGAAAAAGGTTACTCGTTAGACAGGATGTAAATTATCACAGTTCCCTCTGCCTGCCTAAAAGGAAATATAAATGTGTATGCAAAAAAGACAGAAAATAGCTTTTCTCAGAGTACAGGCATCTATGAACCATCATGATGGCCTTTCCCTTCTTTTCTGACTCCCCATTCATTTAGGAGTTCAGCCCCTGATACAGGATTAGTACAATCTTCTAGAATTCTTGGGGATTAAGAAAGGTATTGGATTTTTTTTTTTCCTCCTTGTGGACCTTATTCTGCACATGAATGTGATGGCCAAATCATAACTGTGAGACTGCAGGACTTTTACTTGTGCTGACAGTGAGGCACAGGACATTTTGTCGTTTGTTTATTTATTTTTTTAAATTTCTGTTTTTAAAAAATATTCTACAGTCTAGAGTTTAATTTATACTACATGACAGCCTGCCTCTACCAGAAGAAAAATAATCTTTGATACAGAAATTCCACCTGAGAAAGGCTTCCAAAAATTAAACAAAGGAGGAACAAATGATTCTTTATAGAATCTGTCCTGAGAAAGACTCAGAGCAAGTTCCCTCAGAGAGAATACTCAAGAAGCTACGTCTCCCTTTTTAGGACCAGGGAAGCCAGCTAGGCTGTCCCTGTGTAGTAGAAACCAAGAACAGAATTAGAAGCACCATTTGACACATTCTAGGTCATGGCCTTCTGATAGTCACCTGGACCCACAAAGCAGCCATTGCCATGCACAACAGATGTGATGTGTTGTGCTGAATGCACTTTAGTCATGCAATAAACCTTTCTGTTGCCTCTTGGTGTGCTAGAAGTATCAACCTTTGCACTGGCAATACCCATCTTGCAGCTGAGACAGTAGCTGGGGTGGATGGCACTGCACTAGGACTGAAGCAGGGGGGCACATGGGTAGCAGAGTGGTGACACAGTGCTTGAGAAATGACATCGTGCCATGTAGCAGCTCAAATCTGGACAGAGAGCAATGGTGTTTGTTAGAAGTTGCAGGTGGGCATTCGTACCCAAATGGGGGACTCCACTAGCACCTGTCACCAAACCATGAAGGAAGTGCAGCAGAGAAGGAAGGCTGTATCAAGGGCCATGGGAAGAACAATTGACTTTGACAAGCCCACCAGGCTAGCTAGCAAGAGTTCTTGGGCAACAGATGACAGCTGAAAAGAGAGAAGGTTTTAGCTAATGTTTGTACAAACATGCACTTAATCCATAGATATATTTTCACTAATCAATGTTGTGATCCTTTCCCCTTAATAAAATTGTAGGTATACATGCAGAACTTCTGAGCTCAGTTTGTACACTCAAGGAAAGGTGTTTAGTATTTCCTGCAGGTGGGTGGGGTTTTGAATGAACAGTGTTGGTAATTTAAAAAGGAAACATGGATATGTAAATCTGACTCTTTTTCCTGCCAAGGACCCTTGGCAGATGGATTACCTTTCACCAGTCTATTCCCATGACACCTTTCCACAACTCTCTTGCAGCCCTTCACTGGTTGCATCTAGGTACTTTTACTAAACATGAATTCCTTGTCCCCATCCTGACGGCTCTTCACAGTTCTTTTTGGCCTGCATCTATGCAGTCTCTACTGCCTTCCTCTTTCCTCCATTCTTTAGGCTTCTCTACTCCTTCATCTCATTGCTCATTTTCTGCTTTTCCCACACTGTTTTGCAGTTGCATGTTTTCTCCCACTTCTTGTGCAACAACCTTGGCTCCCTCTTCAAAGTTTGCACCAAAAGTCTCTCCTGTTCTGTGTTGCCGGTATCTTGATTGCTGGGGTCCTTCTGTAAATGAAGTGACGATCCTATTCACCCAGAATAGATTTTAAGGGCTTCACAGAGGAAATGACTTTGTGGTTTTATGTATTGTAAAATGTCAACTGCATTTTCAGCTTTTCGGTATTAATAAATGAAACATAGCATAAAGGGCTGGGGTAAAATATGGTACGGTGCTGCATGGTCTTGACTTCATTGAACCAATCTGACTGTGAATACTTTGAAAGCCAGAAAAAGTTAAGCTGATATATGCTCTAGGGCTTTGTGATAATGGAAAGCTGGAAGAGTATTAATTTGTGGATTTCCGGACACAGTTCACATTTAGTCATTTATTACCCACTCCCAATTCCTCCTTCCATTCAGCAGATAAAGCTGCTATCTAAATCAATAGCTGCTAGGCTTAAGATATTTCCTATCGTAGTTCTGGAACAAAAACAATTTCATTTGTTTCAAATTGGAGTCATTCCCAGTTCTTAGCAGTAAAACAAATATATATATACATACTTGCCTATGTCTAGACATATACAAAGGCACACGCTAAGAGTCACTCATGCAGTGGAGTAAAACTAGATGTATAACATGAAAAATGGAACTGAAATCATTAAACTATATTTATTAATGAATTCCTGGAATAGGATCATAGGATTGAGTGCACCCTCAGTAAGTTTGCAGAAGTTGGGAGGGAGTGTTGATCTGCTTGAGGGGAAGAAGGTGCGACAGAGGGATCTGGACAGGCGGGGTCAATGGGCTGAGGCCAATTGTATGAGATTCAACAAGGCCAAGTGCCAGGTCCTGTGCTTAGATCACAACTATCCCATGCAACGCTACAGGCTTGGGGAAGAGTGGCTAGTACGCTCCCTGGTGTAAAAAGACCTGGGGGAGTAGGCTGACAGCTGGTTGAACATGAGCCAGCTGTGTGCCCAGGTGACCAAGAAGGCCAATGGCATCCTGGTTTGTATCAGAAATAGTGTGACCGGCAGGAGTAGAGAAGTGATCGTCCCCCTGTACGATCTGCTGAGGCTGCACCTCACCACTGGTGAGGCCACACCTCAAGTGCTGTGTTCAGTTTTGGGCCCCTCACTACAAGACACTGAGGTGCTGGAGCAAGTCCAGAGAAGGGCAGCGAAGCTGGTGAAGGGTCTGGAGCACAAGTTCTGTGAGGAGCAGCTGAGGGAACTGGGGTTGTTTAGCCTGGAGAAGAGGAGGCTCCAGGGACACTTTATTGCTCTCTACAACTGCCTGAAAGTAGGTTGTAGTGAGATGGTGGGTGTTCATCTCTTCTCCCAAGTAACAAGCAATAGGACAAGAGGGAATGTCCTCAAGTTGCGCCAGGAGAGGTTTAGATTAGATATTAGGAAAAATTTTGTCACTGAAAGGGTTGTCAAGCATTGGAAGAGGCTGCCCAGGGAAGTGGTTGAGTCACCATCCATGGAGGTATTTAAAAGACGGGACATGGTTTAGTGGTGGACTTGGCAGTGTTAGGTTAATGGTTGGACTTGATGATCTTAAAGGTCTTTTCCAATCCAAATGATTCTATGATGATTCTATGATGTGAAAAATAGAACTGGAATGGTTAAACTATATTTATTAATGATTTTTGAAGACCAAGAAAAAGTATGAACCTCTCCAGAGGATGCTGTTTGTGCACAGAACTATTAAAAAATAAACTACTTTACATTTTTATTTTCACTGTACTTTAATTCAGTGCTAGAGTTTGGATTTTAAGAGCAGCAGTCAGAGACAGTTTCAGTTGAGTGTTCCAGCAACTGCTGTTGCTGTTTTGTTCTTTAGCAGAGTTGTCCTGTGTCTGAGTTAAATGCCACTTTCTTGCCTTTCCCCTAAAAATCTCCCAGGAAAATTGTCAAGGTGTTCCATGCCTTTCTAACATCAGATGTAATTACTATCCTATTTTTCCTTCTACTTTACTTCCATGTCTTAATTCTGGAGGCGGACTCAGCTCTACAGCTAGTGTGATTGAGCACAGAATTCCAAACTTTCACTTGTCAGAGTACTTGCTTAAAAATATCCCCCTCTGTATGATATAGTCCTTTCTCCAGAGGCTATGAGCCTCCACCTTGCTCTTCACTGATTCCTGTCATTGTTCTCTGGCTTCATAAAACAAATACACCTTTCCAAACTGCAATTAGTAGTATTTAACTTACTCCCTGCTATGCCAGATAGGCATAGTCACTAACTACTCCACCTCTACCTGCTCCCTCTCCTCTGCTCTTCGGTGTTATTAGTGTGCATTCCTACATGCCTCACATTTTTTCTCTCCTACAAGATAATATGCCTTTCAGAGTCACTTATGCCAAACTCATTATCAAAACCTCATTTTAAGTATGTGTTGTTTTTTATCTTATCTGCTCCACTTGAAAGGCTATTCTGGGATTTCTTCTTTCCAACAGTTAGTATTGAATAATTTATAGCTTGCATTTATTTGTAGCTGGTATATACACTCACATTTAAAATTGTCTTATAGCTTTAATAGCTCTTAATGGTAAAGTATTTACAGACATATCTCTTAAAATAACTTTTTGCTAGCCTAAACAATTCAGTTTTGCTGTTTTCTTTTAAAATAGACTTTCTATTTCCTTGCTCATTCTGAAGGACTTTATTTTTGCCTTTACAGTTTGAATTAATATTTACTGAACATGAATGACCATACATGGGAATTACTACTATGCCTTAGTTTCTTTATCTAGTAAATTTCAAGTTCCCTTCATCCATCTTCAACTCCTTCCATTTTCTCTCACAGTTACTATTCTCAGTCTTCTGTCTCAGTCAGAGTCACTTTCCTCAGCCATTCCTGGCCTGATTAGTTTCTAAATTTACATCCTAATATCCAGGTGTTGTTTTCCTCTTTAGTCTCAATGCCTGTCTTCATCCCTTTGTCTCAGTTTTCACTCCTCCCTACTTACATCAGGTTTAACTCATCATTCAAATCAGGCTCTGAGGTGCAACAAAGTGGTTGCCAGAGATCCAGAGCTTTCAAGTGAGGTGAATGAAGCTTAGTCCATCAGCAGCAGTGCATTTGTATGCCCACACCTGGAAAATATCTAGTGGAGATAGGGCCTTTAAGAAGCTGATTTGGTAAAATGAAAGAAATCTCTTGAGCTTGTGCTAACTGTGAATTTTCAAATGGCTATAACCTGGCCAAATCTGGTGAATTTTCAGAGGATGAATAAAATACCAATGTAAAGAGCTGTTTTCTTTCAGTGTCAGAATTGCTGCTTCCAAGTATAAGAACAGTCTCTTTCTTAGAAAAAGGTAAGTAAACTGTTCTTAAAAAGAATTCATTTTCTTTCGCTCTAATTTTTAAGAATGATTGGACTGTTTTGGCTGAAACCTTACTTCTTCCCTTCCATTAGACTAAGACAAAAAAAGTTGTTCTGAAGCAGAATGCAAACATGGAATTTTTCAACCAGAACAGTTAGTTATAGTGATGTTGTAATTAATGGGAAAGTGTGTTCAGTGAACTTTACTAATATAGGTAGTTCCTATTTTACTTAATGAGAATATTAGCGTGGAACATGTGTGTGTGTGTTTCATTAAATATGGTAAGCTGAAGTTCTTACTGTTTTACTATGTAATGATTATTGTATATTTAAATGCAAGAAATGTACTGAAACTCACTAGAAATCATGAGAGCATGCTAGCACTCAAGGTGTTTCAGTTTAATAAACCACTTCAATAGGACATACTGGATAGTAAAATATGATGCAATTCATAAGTACACTTTAAAAAATGATACCTTATTAGAACTAAAGTCTGGAGGAAAAAGAAGAATTTTAACTTCCTTTCTTGGATCTGCCACGGATTTCCTGTGAATGAGGACAGTAATTTAGCCTTCCGTTTTCATTTGCCTTATCTTTAAACACTTCTCTACACATAATCCTTTTTCCTCCTCCTCTGTTTCTTGAAAATGTTGCTAGAGCCAGGGTTGTTCTTTAAATGAGCCTGTGTGCTTGCTGGTCCTACTTTTTCTCTTGACTATTGGCAGAATTTTAGATACTGCTGATAGCTAGTTTTTTCTAAACCTATTCCAATTCCATATGACAGAATGTTTGGCTCGAATTTTGGTTTAAAGCTGTCCTTTGTAAATAAATGTAACCCATTGTTTAGCAATCACAGAAGTGATACCATATTGATTCTGGGCTCCTTCACTAGCCTGACTGGGGCAGCATGTATTTTGTACTTGCACTCTTAGTGACTGGTATCAGTTTGTTCCTTTTTTCCAGACAATAGACAGATATTTTGTTAATTCTCTACAGCCTCTGTGAAACTTCAAATTGGGTTGACATAATAATATTTATTATCATGACTCTGTGGCATATGTTCCTGGAATACTCAGCTGATTTCTGATCCCATAAATAGATGTGTGTTACTCACAATGAGGTGCATGGTCTTGTTCAGTGTGCACCAGGAACTAATGGGCTGGATGAAAAATCTTTGTCCAACCGTTTCACCAGTTGCTAAATACAAGTTGTTCAACAGACTTATACACAAATCATTCAGCCCAATAGATTCGAACAGTTGCCGCAGGAATCTGAGATCACAAGAAACTCCCTTCCATGGTCCTTCTGTAAGGACCTGCAGATTGATTTAGCTCAACCGGAAAGTCACTAGTTAATGTGTATATGATTAAATATCTTTGATAAGCTGTTCCTGTACAGTGAACTGGAGTAAACTAACTCCAGTAATCAGGTGTAGACTTAAAAACTGGCAATAAGAGGGAAGATGGTGTATGGCTTTTTCTTTTTCCATTTTGACTTGTTAAACCTGACTACTTGGACATTTTGTGGTCTGTGTGCACACTTTCTTTACTGATAAGACTTCCTTTAGGCAGCGAAGATTCCCATTAGGAAAGCAAAATTCATGGCTTATTGAAACACAGCCATGTTGACTGAGCTGCCATAACATGATTTTATTTTTCATTAGACAGGTAAATTTCCCATGGGCTCAGAGTCCTGTTTAATAAAAAGACCTTGCTCCAAAACCATGTGCTTCAATAAAAATTAAAAAAAAAATATCATGTTTATCTGAATGCTTCATCTGGTGCAGTCCAAGCACTTAAGCTTCTCTTGAGAAGAAGGAAAGTTCCTTTGCTCTCTTTTCAAGAAAAACTTGGGAACTATTGCATGACTGTTTTCAAGAACTATGAACATACTAGAAACCAAGCTCCATTTACTGTAGTGCTTATAGTACTAGCCTAGAAGCTGGGATCTGTGCATCTGTTTCTACATCTGTCCTGCTTCATATGCTCTCTTAATTTTTCACGCCTTTGCTTTTCCTCTCACTTGTTGTTGACCAAAATGGAAGACAGCACTGTGCTGACATGTAAGTTCATTCACCCTTTTGAGTAATGAGTACATTCCTTTTCCTTCATATAAAAAGGGGCATCATAGAACTAGAGAGGGTTCAAAGGCAGCAGGAGTGATTGATTACACAGCATGTGCATAAAGAATGAGTAATTTAGACTTCATCACCCAGAAAAGGACACAGTTTCCAAGATATAGCCTAGAGGTTGACAATGGCATCAAGGTAGTTAGTTGGAAGGGGTGGTAAACCTACATCTATTGAGTGGACCTGATAGGAGTCCAGCTCAAAACAAAACAAGGTGGTTCCACAGGAAATTGAGAGAAGACCTGTGGAACTCCTTGAAAAGGGATGTGGATGTGAGACATTTGTGTGTCAAGGGAATCCTGCATAAGTATTTAGAAGATTTATTTAAATCACATAAGGTTCAGGGAATAACATAAGCTGAAACAGTCAGAGGTAGGATACATAGTGGAAGTATCATAAGCCTTTCATCAGCTGCTTATGGCTGCTGTTTGCCACAGGAACCAGGTTTAGATGGACCTTTAGTCTGAATCAGTGTGGCTATTCTTATATTTACTCTATTTTTTTTCCAAGTGCGGTATTGAGACTACTTTTCTTACATCAGAAATTATGGTCTCGTTCCTACTTAATGACAACAATGTCATCCTGACAATAGCAACAGGGTCATTGTGTCAGCATTAGAGAACTTGCTTCTCTTATAGTAGAGGACAGCTTGGACAAAAAGCATTCTTGGAAGGCATTCTAGTCCCTATTTCCTTTAAAAACAAACCAAACCAGCACAGCATTTTCAGTATCACCTTACTAACCTAAATGTCTGGTAGACAAACTTGGAGTTACATAGAAGTCTCAAGAGGTTTTGCAGATAATGTAACTTGGTAACTGGTCAGGAGATGTTCCAAACCACATAAAAATAAAGCTGGAGAAAACAGTCACAGGGAACTGCTAAGCTAAAGTCTTTGATTTGGCTATTGTAAGTGTAATCTTGGCATTGCCACGTAACAACTCTAAACTCAGGTTGAATTATCCCGAGTGTTTTGGTTTCTGCAGCTTTAAGAGTAAGCAGAAATTGCTGTAGTATGTCCACAATTCCATACTCTTATTATGTACGTGGTGGGTGGAAATCCCCAGGTGAATGAAGTAGAGTGAGCAGGAGAAGATTATTAGTCTCAAGCAAGTGAACAAACTGAGAATTATGGAAATCTTTGCAACTGAGACATGTGGCTTTAGCTAAATCTAGTCATTAAGAACGTGCCCTTTGGAGACAGCAGAGCTGATTTGCATTGGGTGTGCCAAGCTAACAAAGGTGTTTCCTGTCCAAAGCAATCTCAAGCAAGCAATGCTACACAGAGATTCCTGGTCATGCTTCAGTCATCTTGCTGTTCTTTGGGACAAAGAAGAAAAAGCTAGTTTGTGGCCAGTCATCTTGATCCTCTTTTCTCATGCTTTGCTTCATATACTTTCTTTAGGTATTCCTTCAGGCAAGTCATGAGGCTGTGTGCTTATGCATGTTGTTTTGATACATGTAGATTAAAGTTTCCATATGCTTTTATCCTATCACTGACCTGTTGAAATACCTCTTCATTTTGAGGTAGACATTCTGGACACAAAGCAGTTGCTGGCAAAGTTGCTTTTCTGTTACCTGTTTTCTTGGGATCTATTCCATATTCTGAGGTGAGATAGCTTTATGAGTTTGCCACAGTTGTATTAATTTCATCTAAAATTGCTTGTAATATGTGATATGAACTAAAGCAAAATCTAGAAGTAAAACCCCATTAGGTGAGTTCTCACACGAGAAAAAAAAAAAAATCAATCCCAGCATAGAAGACCTCACAAGCTCAAGTGTAGGACCAAAAGTAAAAGGTGGATGTGACAAGTACATGGTAAAGTGAGAACACCTTGCAGTATGACCCCTGCTTCAGTTCGTATCACGTGTCTGGTAGGTAACCTGATTTACGGGTGGCTGAAGATCTCAACTGAACGAGGGCAGCTGGAATGACGTATAGATGCCATAGGAGATTGTCCGGTAATGTAGAGTGGGCAAGTTTGACAAGTGAGCAGCCATGGTATAGCTACTAGTGAGACAAAGATAGGTGCTGACAACTTGACACAGTTCTTAATGACTGATAAAGGTACAGATATGCCATGAAGCATGTTAAAGACTGGGATCTTGCACCTGATGTAATTATTTTTTTCTTCTTTTTTTTTTTTTTTTTTTTTTCTTCAAAATAACTCTGAACATAAAATTTTACATAATTTTTGCTCTAAAGGTTCAAGTCAAAATCATCCAAAGCTAGTGAATGTTCTAAAATAGCTTCAGAGGTATAGAAGTCAGTTATACATTGGTATATACATATAGGTTGGACGGGGCTCTGAGCAACCTGGTCTAGGTAGTGGTGTCCCTGCTCACTGCAGGGGGGTTGGACTAGATGACCGCTAGTGGTCCCTTCCAACCCAAAACATTCTATGATTCTATGATTCTATGATTCTATGATTACATATTTCAGCAGAAATCCCTTTCAGGTGCCATAAACTAAAAGATAATTTTTCATTTTATTCTATATGGGTGGATAGGGACCATAGAGAGCTATTATCTTACAGTTCTATTAAGTGACTTTTATCAAGCTTCCTTTTCTTTCACTGTAGTATTGAGTTTGAATTCCACCTCTGCCCACCAATTACTTGAGCCGAGTGAGACTTTAAGTTTGGGTAAATATTTAATATAAAAAAACCCTTTCTATCTAGAGAAACTTTATGTATGCTACATCCGATAGAAATGCTGCTACTAAGTGAGGGAAGATTTCTTTTCAAATAATAAACTGCCTCAGTGCACTGTTTTTGGGGTTGTGTTGTGTTGTTTTGTTTTCCTTAAAAAGAACTTGTGTGTTGTTTGTGGTTTTTCATTTGTTTGCTTGTTTCCTGATTCTAAGGCAACTCTTGTGTCCATATTGATCCTAGCCTTAAAGTGCTTGAATCCGCGGAGCATTCAAAGCCCCTTATGGATCCAAATTTCTGGTCCATTTTTCATTTAACTTCATTCAAATCTCAAAGTATAATAAACTCTAGACCTTGGTCGTGGGGGTGGGGTTGGGTGTGCACCCTCCAGCCAAGCGGGAAGGAGTGCGGTGCGCTGATGGGCAGTCTGCTGCTGAGGCTCTGGGCACAGAAAGCTGCCGGGAGATGCAGAAGGCAGTGAGGCAAGCTCGGAGCGGGTACACCGGAACATCTAGGTGGAAGAAAGCTTAGCATAGCAAAAAGGAAGAGAAATTTAGTAATCAGAAAAAGAGGGATACTCTTGGATTATAAAATCTCTCAGGTGTGTCCTGAGATCATTTGCTTTTCTGTGACAGTTTCTTTTTGTTAATAATGAAATCTTGGAGCATTTACTTCACTAATAGGAACAGTTGTTCTTTTCCTATTAAAAAAAAAAAAAAATCAATATATCCATTTGACTGATAAAAATGATGATTTACTTTCTCAGGCTCCATGTACTGTGAAGTCTTTACCGTATCAGTTTTTAAAGTGGCAAATAGGACTTTATTCTTGGTAGATACCAGTGAAACTGTAAACCACTTTCTGCCAGTTATGATGATGAGGAAGCTTACAGTTGTCTTACCATTATTATTGGTGGCTCTGTCCTTTTTTGTTTGTTTCAAATAAATATTTACATTTCAGCTGCACAGAACTAGACCTATAAAATTAGTATTTTGGTTTTCTCATAACCATAGTTGGGATACACAAAAATATTAACTTTTGTCCAGTTGTAATTGGACGACCTGTAAATAGGTTACCTGTTGGATATCCTACTGTGTTAATAGAAATGAAAAATTATGTAATTTATACCAATAAGTACAAAAACCTTTTTTAAAAGACTTCTGGCTACTAAAATACACAGGTCAAGTCCATATGCAGTTTTTGTAAATTTGCATACATTTGCAACACTAACTTGGTGGTTCTACAAGCACACACTAACTGAACATCAGTGGCAATACACTCAACCCCTCAAGACACACAGATAGGTCCAGTGGAAGAGTCAGAACTCTGTTTTGTGCTGCTGCTACTCCTCAAGCAAATGCATTCCTCCTTTTGTCTGTTTCTTCAGCTGAATGCTAGGTGCAAGAAAACTGCCTCTTGCACAAATGTCTCTAAAGTTTTCTATCTGTTCATATGTACACACATATGCATATAAAGAATTTGTGATACATGAATGAAAGACTAAGCAAGTGCTGATGCATGTTTCTGAAACCATAACACTCTGCAGCTGATAAGAGCTGTCAATAATGGTGTACTCCATTAAAAAAAAAAAAAAAAAAAAAAAGTTTGAAAGCCAAAGTTTTGTGCTTCGTTGTTCTTAGAAGAAAACCAGGCTTTCAAGTTTTTTTTTAACGTTTTTGAAATTACTTAATTTAAGATTGCTGCTGTGTTTGTAAATTGGATCCGCTTTATGGGGCTGTTAGGCTAGTTGTCTTCTTGCTATTAATGACATTTAAATTGTGTCAAATTGAAAATAAGTTTTAAATTAAGCCATCCAGGTTGAATAAATAACTACACTACAAGTAGACAACCAAAACTGAGTCAAATAGACTCTGAATGAATCATTGCTTTGGAGAACACCCGTTGTACAGAAATGTCATTTTTTAAGCAGAACTTCTTATGAAATTACATTGGCGTTATCAGCATTTTTAGGAGTTCCTGTTCACAAATTCCTATGTTTTTAATATGTGCATGCCCATTGTAAACATTAAGAATGATCACTACATCTGTCTTTGAAAATGACTTTCAGGATATTTAAAAGGAAAAACATCTTCAAAGCACCTTCACCTGCATTTGCTCATAGGAAAAAGTGAAAACATTTTAAAGCTTTTTAAAATGCGACTGTTTTGAGCATTTCAGAACTAAGCTGCTTTTTTTCTGACACCCAAACAGGATTTAATTTCCTCTCTCTAGTCAGCTGTTACCATTTTTGTATATTGCTGTTTCAGTACCTATGCATTCCCGCCAGCTCCGTTTACTGTAGGGCTGTGTGAAGCCGGCTGGTGCACAAGGACAACGATTGAGGGTGGCAATGACCCAGGCATTTACTGACAGCAGCAGGTGACATCATGCCCTACCTGTAGCTTTGAAGCTGCTCTAATTGTCCCTGTGCACTAATGAGGCAAGTTTCTTCCGTGGTACCTAATTTCCAATTTTATGCTAATACTGCAAATTGAAGCGCCCTGGTCCGGAACCTGCAAAGTGGTGGCTACGCCTCTTGCATTCTGCTTGTGTTTCCGTGCTGGAGGTGAGAGAACCAAGCCACTGGAACGAGCAGGATGTATTTTTTTATTTTTTTTTTTTTTTACCTAGGGAAGAATGAAATTCTTTGGATAGAACAGGAACTAGAACTGAGCTTTTAAATTGTGATTTTGCAATTACTATCCAAACAAAGAATAAAAAAAAGGCTACTGACAGTTAGATAAGGTGTCATATACCTTTCTTCTTGGAAGCTCAGCATCGATTGCTGACTTGATATTGTAAATCTCACCAGTGAGGCACTTTCTAAAATGATTAGCTTGTAAAAGTGCTTATGTGAAAAGGTGTGACTAAATATGATCCATGCACTGGGCCAATTGAGACTGCTCCTGGATGAAGGGAAAATCAACCTAATGGTGGACAAGCCTCTAGCAATTTCCTGTTATGTAGCTTGAAAACAGATACATGATTTTATTTCTTTTATTAATATCAGGATAATTACACACTTCTGGAAGGTTTGATCTTCATAATGGTGAGTTAAACATGAGTTCAGATCAGAATTTAATAGGTTCCACAGTCTAGTGGTGGTGTCTGCAAGCTTTTAATTTGGCATAGTGAAGTATATTGTTTCTTAGGGATTTTCAGTTTTACCTTCACTGCTCTACCTGTATGCATACTGTTACAGGCATCTGGTTTGAGAGTTCAGCTTATGGCAGTTAAACACACATTTTCAAGTTTTGCAAATTAATTGAAATATTGGGGAACTGACATATTATTCAATCTGAGTGGAGTGTACTCGAATCTGAATGAACAACTGTAACACTGACGCTGCAATTAATACAGCCACTTCAATAGTTTTTCCTCTATCTTCAAAAAGTTCTTATAACTTTTCAGCAATGACTGGTGTGTGTAACATATTCTGACTATATTTTTCTTTTAATACTGAGTATTAGATTTTTTTTGAACAAGAAATCTTCAGATTAACTCTCCCATCTTTTGGGGGGAAATTCTTTTTGCTTGTTTCAATTTCTTATTAAAACTTTTCTTCAGGGTTCTATGTTCATGATCAAATTAAAAAACTGCTTGGTCTTCATCTTCATTCCTTTTAGAAATGTTCTCCTTTTTCAAGATTGAACTGTATCATTTTAAACTACTAAACAGTTGGATCCACATGAAAGGACCCTCAAAATAATGTGCTTTTAGCAGTTACATTCACATAATCTTAAATTATGGTTGATGAATTTTGATACACAATTTAATTTTACATACTGTTTACTTCTCTTTATAATATTTTTAATAGAAGATACAACACTTGAGTAAGAAAGAAGAAATAATAGGCTAATTTCCAGACTTTACTGACTGTAGTCAGTTCTAGAGTCACAGAAAGATGATGTACGCCATTTTTCAAAGCAGTGGTGACACCTAAATAAGTTACTATTTCACTTTACCCCCAGCAGCTCATTACACTTCTTTGCCTGGATAAATCATGGAATGGCTTGGGTCGGAAGGGACCTTAAAGATGATCCAGTGCCACCCCCCCTGCCATGGGCAGGGACCCCTTCCACTAAACCAGGCTGCTCAGAGCCCCGTCCAGCCTGGCCTTGAACACTGCCAGGGATGGGGCAGCCACAGCTCCTCTGGGCAACCTGTTACAGTGCCTCACCACCCTCACAGTAAAGAATTTCTGCCTTGGATTTTATCTAAATCTACCCACTTTCAGTTTAAAGCCATTACCCCTTGTCTGCTCACTACATGCTCCTGTCAAAAGTCCCCCTCCAGCTTTCCCATAGGTGCCCTTTAGGTACTGGAAGGCTGCTAGAAGGTCTCCCCGCAGCCTTCTCTTCTCCAGGCTGAACAACCCCAGCTCTCTCAGCCTGTCCTCATAGCAGAGCTGTCCCATCCCTCTGATCATTTTTGTGGCCCTCCTCTAGACTCACTCCAACCATGTCTCTCTTGGGCTGTGGGTTCCACAGCTGAACACAGGACTCCAGGTGAGGTCTCACCAGAGTGGAACAGAGGGGCAGAATCACCTCCCTCATCTTGCTGGCCACCCTTCTTTGGATGCAGCCCAGAGACGGTTGGCCTTCTGGGCTGCAAGCACAACTT
>KL276416.1:68271-98772 GCA_000699545.1 Podiceps cristatus | reverse complement strand
TTGGCATTGCCCTGCCCCATGTGCAGGACCTTGTACTTGCTCTTGGGGGACTTCATGAGGTTCATAAAAGCCTATAAAGTATAAGAACTCCCTAACTTTCATTTTCAGACATCTTTAGCTCAAAATAACCAAGATTAACTTAAACACTGGATCATTGCTAACCCAACACAGGAATGCATTGCTAACACCTATGGAATCCAGTGTCAGACTAGCCCTGAGCTGGAATTTATTTGTTTCTATGTGATTATATTCTTACCGGTGTTGATATTTCTTTCTTTTTATTATTTTTTTTTTATTTTTTTTTTTTTATTTTTTGTCATGCCTGGGAGTGCAAAAGAGAGGTCTGCGTCTGCATGGAAATTACAGGCCCTTATGGATCCTTCAGCAAGAAAGATATTATAGGAATGCAAATTGTTATAATTATTGGTGGTAAGATAATATACTACAACATATTCCTTTTGAAGGCTGATGGTGATTCAGAGTACAGGGAAGAATAAAGCAAAAGCCTTTTCTTCTATCCAAACCCAGTACTATGAATTTTACTCACAACTAGTTGATTACTATAGATAAGTATGTACTACCACTTATTAATGTTATAAGTTTCTGCTGCTTCCTCTTCTCCTATTCTACAATCTGGAAGCAAATTGTTAGGAAGGATTTCTACATCACTAGGTGGGTGTTTGGTTTGTTTTTTTAGCAGAAATAACCAAATGAAAACTCTTATTTTTTGGTTATTACATGTACATCACCATTTATAACTCTTGATAATTAAATATTTTAACAAGTAACATGAATTTACCAATCTGTGAGTCAATGTAACCAAAATAAATGTAAAAAGAGCCATATTCAATCTGAACTATTAAATATGTAATTATTTTCACAATTGAAATAATTCCAATATAGCTATATTTTTTTTTAAATATTTCATTTACAAATACTTTTGCACCAAGAAAAGTTGACCACAGTAACCACAGATTTTGAGTCTCCAGAACTTATGTAAAACATAGAAAAGGCTTCATTTTAACATGGATAATTTTTTTCAAAAAGAAGTGGTGGCAAAAAAAAGCTAAATGTTTGCAGAGGGGGCACAGTATTGTTTGTGGCTCTCCTGCACTTTATCAGAATAGTCGGGCTCCTGACAGTGCCTGACCACGGCAGCATTGTATCTGTGATTTACCTGGCTGCCTGCAATGTCTCCGCTTCCAGCAAAGAATAGTCATCTGTCCAAGATAGTTGTACAGAAGCTACTTTGTCTTCATTATTGAGCTTTTAATGTAAACTGAGTGGATTCAGAATATTTGAGAATGTTTTAGGCACAGAGAGCTCATCTATCAGTAGTCTATTGAATTTAAGTAATGGTTGCTGCTCACTTTTTCAAATAATCCTATTTCTGGTGTATTTTGCTCTGTAGAGTTAGACTTTTTTTCCCTGACTTTTCTGATGATCATAGAGACTAATTTACATTTTGACATCATACATGAGTTACAATTTCTAAACTCTAACTGCTGAAGATAAATATCCATTGCTTTATCCTGACAGAACAGAGATTCACCTCCAAAAGTATTTCTTCACATATATTTTAATCTCAGTCATGTTAAATCTTGTTCTCAAAAACATACAGCTCAGCCTGCCCATAGCACTGTGAATTATTTAGAAGATACTGTCTTTAGCATTTACTTCAACATCTGGAAAACATTATATGTATCAATATTTTTTGCTTAACTCAGTAATACCTCATCCACTTTACAGGGAATGTCTGCTCTCAACAGTTACACTTTTTTTTTTTATTTTTTTTTTTAAAAAACACATGCATTTGTTAAAAGAATGGCAAGATTTCTCTGATTTTTTTCTTCATCTATGTCCAAGTATTCAATCATCTGGTTTTAGATGTGGCACTTGGTTCCTGTGAAATAAGAATATCAGTAGTGTTGTGTCTGTATCATGTTCATTCCAGAAAAGATGTTTTGAAGCCAGAGGAGAAATGTATGGAAATCCTTGCAGCAGTGCCATTCCTATAACAAACATCAAAGTAGCATTTTGTTTGGTTTTGGAGGGGATATTAATACAGTAGAAAAAATGGTAATAATTTGTTCTGATCAGCATGACTTGTGGGTGTTTTGTCATTTTGTTTTGTGAAAACCACAGCAGGTGAATGAGATGAGAAATCATGTGCAACAATGACGGTTTACTTGAAATCAGGCATTCATCAACAATTAGAGAAAACATAGGACCTGCAAATTGGAGGTTTTGGTTGGCTGGTTTTTGTTGGTGGTTTGGGTTTTGTTTTTTATTTTTTTGTTGTGGTGTGTTTTTTTTCTCTCTCTCTCTCCTCTAGATGGTCACATGCTGGGGCTGCTCTGTTAAATGAAGGCATTTGCTGGATGTCTTTTTTTTTTTTTTTTTTTTTTTCTAAATGCTTCTTTATAGTTAAGGAATTGAGGAAACTATTCCTTTCAGACTTTATGTTCTAAGCTTCATGTTATGTTAGCAATAATTAGTGCTGAACAATGTATAACCACTCTCATTCTTTGCCCCACCTGTATAACATTCCTTAGCACACTTGTTCTTTGACCTATTTACTCTTAAGCTTCCCTCATGCTAGACCAGCTCCAGCAGCGTCTATTAAAAGTTATGACTAGAGTCTCTGTTGTTTTTAAGATGATGAACTTTGACTCAAGCCTTTCCCTCACCTAACATGCATGCTTCTGAAGATTTTTCCACCTTTTTGAGCGTTATGGTTTTCTGCCACAGATTCAACACAGATGAGATATGTAACAGATTTTTGCAAGTTTATAATATGATGACATTTAATTAGGACTAGACAAGATCTAAATGAATCAATATGGTCAGAGTATGCATTTTCTTTTTCCTCGATTCTCTCATTCTTCCTGTCAACTTTCTGCTTCTGATGTCATTTTTTTTAAATGGCCAAGTGACCCTGACTAGATTCTTCAGTGAACCAAATTCCAGTATGGTCCACAGGAAGTCCTGCTTCCAGTGAGTTCCAGTTATTGAAACTGGTTTGCCCTGGTTTGCAGCCTTTGGGCTCTCGATCTGAAATGCCTCCCTTTGACTGGACTATTACTAAAGTTTAAGGAATTGCTACAGGGTTACTTATGCTGTTCTAGATTTTTCCTCGGCCTCAGGGCAGAGGGTAGTAGACGTCACAAGTGGATGAAGTCTAATGCAAGTACACCAAGAAAGCTTGAAATAACTGACAGCTTCATAGCCTAATAGATGCATCCTCCAGCCATCGCATTTGGTGCAACATGTAGTACCCAATTCTAAAACAAATGCAGCCGTTTCTTGAGAGAAATGAAAATGTCATACTACTTTAGTTTAGAAGCTGTTAAGTTTATCAGAATTCTTTACTGTTTGCTTGAGATTTGCTTATATTAATATAGCATTATTTTACAGTGGTTTACAGAAAATGGAATGAATTTTCTCAGAAATTGTTTGAGGTATTGAGAAACTTCTATTTCTCCAAAGTGAGTGAAATACTGTGTACGTAAGTACATGGGAAAGCCAGTTTCACTAACTTATCATCCAGCCTTAGACCTGGCTGAAAACCAGTTTTAAATTAATGAATCATAAGTGAAAATTATCTGTTTTGGCAAAGCTATTTACCAAAGAGTTGATGACAAGCATGCCAGACAACATCACAATGCAAAAGCAAGCAAAAATAATCATACTAAACATAGGGCCTATCACGCCAATGAAATTCAATAGCTCACTATACCCTGGCTTTTATTTTTTAAAAGCAGTATGTAGTATTAATTACTGTTTGATATATAGAGTAATTGGTGCAAGGCTAGTTCCATTTTTTTCTTCCATTTATTTGTTGCTTTCATATGTCTAGGAATAAGTTTTTTGAGTAACAATTTATAGACTGTAAGCTAGAGAAGACAAGTAATGTGATCAACTACTAGATTCTCTTCCTGGGCACAGAACGTCATTTACCAATTCCTATGGCAGGAATGAGGCAGAGCTATGGAATACCTGAAGTCACAATGAAGAAGTCCCCATCAGAAGCTGAAGTTGACTGTGCTCTATGTCAGGATATCAGCTGCAGTGTGATACTAAACATGCTTCAGTTTTAAAGACCTCTTTTCAAATATATTGATGACTACCTCAGAATTGTGGAAATCTTCCTCCTTGCTTTTCCTGCCAGATAGTCTAAATCATCCATGACAGAATTGTCTAACATTCTTAGAGAAGAATCCTGTCTCTCTTGGTAAACTGATTCCATGCTTCACTGTCCTTGTTAGAAAGTTTTATCATTGTGTCAGTGTTTAACTGCTCTTCCCAGAATTTAAGCTCATTACTTCTTGCCCTGTTACAAAAGAAAAAAACAGTCTATTTTTTTTTCAGTTACTTTTTCTATATTTGGAGACAGCAGTTCATCACAAATGTCTTTGATTCAAGTGCTTTTGTCGCTCAACCTTTCCTCAGGGACCATGCTTTCATTCGTTCTCACGATGGCAATGAGAGCCTCTTTCACCATTGTTTCTGAGTGCTTGTATGTGCTACTGGCTCACAGGTGCATAAAAACAATTGTCAGGAAAGATTCAAGGCTGAATGTATGTGGCGTGCTGACGTCAATAACTCAGGCTGCAAAACGACTTTATAACCTGAAGAAAACAGAACAAGTATCTAAAAGCTGTGTGAGTATAATCAGTTGGTTTCCTCAGTGCTGCATAATCCTTCCTCAAATAGAGTAACCCCCCAGCAGACCCACACATCTTGCTCAGCCTCTAGCTAGTCATACATGTTCAGACTTGATCCTTTCCTCAAGTAAGCAGATAAAATATCTGTGCTCAAAGCATGTCTTATTTTCTTGCTGGAATCTCTGTCAGATGGGTTTCCTAGCACTCCTTCAAGGTAGTGACAGGCTTATTCTCTCTGGCGTGAGACAAATGAGCACATAGTCCAGTTGCTGCCTTCTCTGGACATTCTCTGGTGTCTTCATGTCTACCTTGATCTCGTGTGAATGAGAACCTGTGATCATCTTGCTTGAGGCAGCTAGCTTAGCCCTTGAAAACAAAAGCTGTGTAGGAACGGTTTTCCAGACCACCTAGTTCTTAAAAGCTACCTTTGTTTTTCCCTCGGAGCACACAGTTTCACGTTCAGTTTAAACCCACACCCCTGGGGCCTATCAATAGAAGGGATGGGTTTCCCCCATTCCTAGCCACAGAGATCCTCCTTTGTGTAGACTATATCATCCATATGGTAAACAAGATCATTGGGCTGATCCAGCTGAAGATGAATTCAGTAACAAAACTAGCAATGAAATTTCTGCACAGTATCTTCTCTTCTCTTTTGCTGTGGGATGGCACAAGCACTATTGGAGGAATAAGGAATAAATTAGGGCTGGCATGGGGTCAAGGCAGGGCTGCAACCTGAGCTTAAATTCCCTGAAGTCACTGTGCATCACCAGTCTTGGAGGAATCTGAGGAATACTCAGCCAGGTCATTAAATCTCATCCTTCCCCCCCGCTCAGTAGAGTGTTGCAGTGAGTTAGGCTTTCTCCCTCACCACACCTCAGTGTGACTAGTGCTCTTAATGCCATCCCCATGGGCTGTCGTGCTGATAGGCAGGGCATCACTCCCCTTCTGCCATCCCAGTACACCTGCATCACCGGGAGTGTTGTTTCAAATGTTTCTCCCCACCGTTTTGTATCCTTAAAACATGCTGCTTTTTATGGGTTCATTTCTTCCTAGCTTGTCAATGTCTCTGAAGCTCTTAACTGAGACAGGTCTTTAATGTGACGCTAGGTAAGCTTAGGCAAAATAAAAGCAGCAGCTTGATGAGGGAACAGCAGCTTCAGAGAAGGGGACACATGCATATCTTCACCTTTTTGGATACCAGCAAATTTCTGCAAGTCAAAGCAGTTCTGCTGAACTGCTTCTGAAGTGCCATGTTTTGGCATAAGCACAACAGACACCACATCCCTATATCAACGTGCCTTGCACATTGCTTGAACATTAGGCATAGATGCTCATGCTTTGTTGAATTTTGGTTCAACTGACTTACGCTTCACAGGAGTTGTGTGACCAAAAAACCAGCTAAGGCCACATCTCTATTTTCAGCATAGCACCCCAGTCACAAGATATTGGCTCCTTTTTGCATCTTTTAAATGCACCATTGTGTTCTGGATCCTGTGGGACTATTTTTTCAGAGCCAGGTAATTCAGTTAATGTTCATGTGCTCCTTATCTAACACAATGTACTCTGCAATAATGTAGGATATTTTTCGTCCTTGCTTTCCAAATCATTACATTTCAAGAATCACCTTCTACTTGCACTGGTAACAAAATAAAACTGTATTCAAGTCTGCTGCTGCATAATTCTTTGTATCAAAGTCCCTTTCCCATAAGGCCTTACATTGAAATATCCAACAGCCTTAGGAAACCATGTGAATTACCCTCCTCATTTACTGCCTACCAGAAGTTGGCTCCCCTATTTAAAATGAGACCTTTAGACCATTTGGGGTTTATCTTACAATAAGCCAACAGATGAGGTTCCTGCAGCTGATCGTGAAACTGTCAGGAGAGAGTTATGCACTTTAAGAAGGCATAAATCATGTAGTTAATCATAATTAAACCTGCGGAAGTTAAACAGGAATCAGTTAAAGGCACAAAACCAATCTAGCAGCTATTGCAGCTGTTCTTTTTGCAAATCCATCATTTGGAAAGAGATAAGCATCCAAGGAAAAACAAATGCCTTTTGCTTAAATGCACACAATTTCCAATACAGAGGTGATTGCTTTGAAATCCCAGCTCTAAATAATTTAATTTACTTTAGTCAAAACATGAATTAGAGATGAGGATGGGTGGGGGGGGTTGTTTTGTGAGAATTTTGTTGGGATTTTTTGGTTGGTGTTTGGTTTGGTTTGGATTTTTTGAGGGGTTTATTTTGTGCATGTGTTGTGGGGGTTTTTCGTGGGGGTTGGGCAGGGGAGGTATTTGGTTTGTTTGTTTTTGGTTTTTTGTGTTTTTTAAATCGCACTTACAAAATTTCCTGTCCTGCCTGACCCAACAGAGATAATGGAAGAAAAGGTTTTCCAGAGTTCTAAAACTAATTAGATATAGGCTTGAGCAAGCACAGACCTGGGCTCAGAGGGGGTGTGCAAAATTCAAGCTTGAGTTTTCAGTTTGCGCCTGAAACTAAGTGTAAAATTTTCCTCACTCAGATTTTTTGAGTCTCATGTTAGAATTTATGTCAAAAGTTTTTCCTGTGGCTGTTAACTTAGGAACATGGAGGAAGTGCAATATTGCTTTAGTCAAAGAAAAGTACAGAAAACAGGGCTTCATGTAAAAACAATTTACTGCTTGATTGCAGCGAGGGGAGGTTGGGGGGTGGGAATCCAGTTCCATACTAGGATAAAATCAAGCCCACTACTTTTATGTATTTTATTATAGTTTTTGGGGTGTTTTTGTCTGTTTGGGTTTTGTTATTGTTTGGGGGGGTTGTTTTTTGGGGTTTTTTTGGGAGGTTTTTTGTTTGTTTGTTTTTTAATTGGAGGGAGGAGGAAAAGCGAGATCAAGAATAAAGACTTAAACGCGAGTCTGCCTTGTCCAGGGTGAGTGCCAAGACCAACTGTACTATTGGCTTCTCTGGCATCTTTTTTTTTTTTTTTTTTTTTTAAATACTTCCATTTTACATAACAAAATGGAGAACCCTGGAGAAGAGGATTTATTCCTCATTGGCTCCAATGTCCAAGGTAAATAAGTATTCTGTGGCAACTGGACTGTGGGATCATTTCACACCAAGGCCCAGCAGGCGTTAGCTGTTTACGGAGAATAAAAGATTTGTAGTAGGAGAAATGGAGAGCAGCCTACCAGCAAGCCTACTAGTAAGCCCAGTCACCTGGTACCCTGGCATTAAAGGGACTTCTGTGGGTACATTCATTTTTGACCAGGAAAACGGGAACCTGAAACTCCCTCATGTTACAGAAGTGCCTTAAACACTGGAGTTTTCTGCTATTATTTTTCTTCTCTGTGCCTCTCATCCTGCCTCTGTTTTTCGTTCATTGTTTTTAATTGGAAATTCCATTTTTCTTGATGCAACTTGCTTTCTGCCTGGTACTGTTCCATGAAGAGTTTTGCTTTTCATATGTCAACAGTTTCTGACAAAAGAAATAATTTCATTAAAAAAACCCTGATCAAGCTGTAATTGGCACATTGCATCCCAGAGCGCAAAAAGAGAATGCATATTACTATGTTCTACTCCTTATCATCCTCAACTCTGATTAAAGATGCCTTGCCATCTGTGAAACTGTTGCAGCAAGAAACCTAAATGCAACTACTCCAGTTACAGTATAATCCCTTCTAGCCTAAATGTTTCTTTAACACTTGCTTTTCTTGTCTCTAATTTGGGAATAAAATCCTTGGTGCCAACACTTTTTGGGCAAGGCCATTTCTGAAATGTCTGGATTACTAGTCTGTGTTATTCAGGAAGTCAGATTAGATGATCACAGTGCTGCCTTTTTGTCACAGGCCCTATTTAACATTTACCCTTTCCTTTACCCTTTTCGTTTACCTCTTTCAAAGTGTGAAATACAGGCTTGACACTATGCAAGAGCTCCACACAGAGCTCCCCCTTTTTTTTGTATATTTTTTCAGCTTCTGCTTCCCAGAAACTCTCTGGGATAAAATGTGTACTGGAGGTATACTGTTCCAGGAGAGTACGCTCAGGTACAACAGGTCTGAATTCACAGTGTACTCAACTCTTTTGGAGAAAAGACCTATGGACGTGATAGGAATGGTAAAGAAATTTTGCTAGACATTGCTAAGGTGCTACAGTTTAAAAAAAAAAAAAAAAAAAAAAAAAAAAAAAAAAAAAAAAAAAAAAAAAAAAAACCAACCAACCAAATAAAACGCCCCCCCTCCAACAAAGAAAAAAAAATACAGGAAAAACATCCTTTTTCATTTCTGAGGATGGTTTAAAAAAATGCAGAAAAGTAGATCTTATTTGTTATCTCCAACACCTGCTGGTGTCCAGCAGATGGTGCTGAGGAAAGCAATTGTTTCTTATTTATAAAAAATATAGCGGATGTTATTACTGGTATGCTTCTCCCTGTTGTCCAATGCAGTCTTCATTGAATCTGCTGTGTACGTGCCAAGTGGCATGAAGGAACCTTCCTCAAACGTCAGCCACTCGATAGTGAAACATTATAGGTCTGTTGCCCAAGCAGGTACGTAACCTTCCCTGGGGAATATTGTGCTCTGCACTTGATTTAGCATACAGTCGTAGATCTAAGTCTATTGAAAAACTGCAAAGCCAGTTATAGGTATTTTGCAAAATGCATTCTATGCTCTGAGATATAAGGGTTGGGCTAGACTAGCACAGCTATATCCCAAAAGCCATGATTTTGCCTTCCACAGATTTACCAGGAAGGTTTCTACCTTTGGCTTGCACTAACAATGATCTTATTAGCTGGCTGTACAATACATTGCAGGCAGAACTGAACAAGTAGATTAAAAAAATTTGAAAGCATTTGTGACATGAAGGGATAGATGAAATCACCAAGACAATTGAATCATATTTGCAGCAGAAGATAACATTGCAAAATTATTATATCCATAGGCCATTTTGACTGCCTTGGTTATGTCCTATGATTTAAAATATTGAGGGCAAAAATATTGGAAGCCTTTCTGTTCAAAATCCCAGCTTGAATAGTTGTCTAGGGCTATTAAGTCTCCTCTGGAAGTAAATAGTATAAAGGCTTCAGTGTGAATAAAAATTGAGATACAGGGTGTTTACAGACCTTGTTCCACAGAGGCTGATCTGAAGAACTTGGTGGAAAGGGGATGAGTGAGGTCCCCATGTTTACTTGTAAGAACTGTTATTCTATTTGTACTTCAGCCATGGTTAGTCCTAATGGTTAATCAACTTACTGGGTCACACAGATATCTGGACAGAGCAACCACATAAATACCATTTTATGCCCTGAGACAAAACTGTCCAACATACAGCAGAGTTGGAGCTACGGAGGAAAGATTAGAGACCGCATGAAACAAAGTTGAGCAACATGTACTATGAGACTCATGGGAAAATCAGTGAGCATGAAACCAATGAGGTCTGTGTCTCCAAGAAGTAAGATGCTGCCTTAGAGGACTCCAAGGAAACAGTGGGGAAGGTGGCAGGAGGTGGCCGCTGCAGATCGTGGAGGCACTTGCTTGTGAAAGACCAACCCATTTGGAGATCTTTCAGTAGGGTTTATGTGCCTGCTCTTTACTTGGATGGGAAAAGTAAAGAGTGGTGTCCTGGGGTCACAGCTAAAGCTGTCGTGTTCATCGGGGTTAGGATTTGTAAACCTGTGTTCAGTTCCCTGTTTCATGCAAATTCTTTCTGTGACAACAAGCAAATCATCTAACCTCCCTGTTTCTCACTTCACTATCTATAGGATACAGGTAAAAAAGTCTTTGCATTATCTCAGCATGGACTTAAATAAATTAGAGTGGGAGGATCTGTTCCAGCAGTAGTAGGGGATAGAAGAAAATACGCTGGATATAATGGAGAATGGATACTCCTAGGGAGGGAAAAAAAGATTGTCTTTTAGAAAGTAAATGTGATTTAAAGTCTGCAAGGGAATTACATTCAAAGACAAAACAGAGAATTCCCCTCCCTTTCCTTTGAGCCCTCTTGATTCTCTGGAAATTGTTTTTGGTTTTTTGATTTGTTTTGGTTTTTTTTCTCATTCAATTATTTACTAGCTTGGTATTAGTATCTTGCTGTAGGCTTACCAGCCCTTATTTGCTTTGATATGGCTCAAAGTGATAACATCACATCCTGTGTTAATTTGGCTTGGAAGGAAAAGTACTGGATGGTTCCATTCTGTAATCTGCAGAATAGAAAAATAAACCTGTATCTTCTCTGGATAATCAGAATGTTTAGCACCTTAATGCAGGGCTCAGCAAGATGAAATATCAACACATACTATGCAACGGAGTTCAGTGAGGAGATTTCAGAATTAGTCCTGTCTCTGTTGCACTGTTCTGCATGGGAAAACTGGCTGGAGTCCTACAAATGTGGTGGCCAGTGGTGCGGTAGACATCTGCGCTAGGAACTTCTGCCTTGCAATTACTGCTGTGCCTGCATGTTTGATCCGTCCTGGGGAATGTTGGTGACTTTCTGCTGGAATAAATGTATGTACACAGGCAACAGCATTGTAAACGGGGCCTAAGGCTGGGATCTGATGTGCTACAGACCTGGATGTAGGGGGTGCAGAGGTACCGCACCCCCAGATGCAGGTGCGCTGCAGGGCAGGACGCCTGGCAGCATGTAGTACTGCAATGGCCATGAGCCCTGCCTTGCCTGGAGAGCTGTAATAGGTATTTCTGCCAGAATGCAGAATTATTATTTTTCCTGGCCAGAATCCACAGCTTAAGTGTAAAGCCCTTGTGTCCACCTTTATGGTCAGACTGGTCCATTTGGTTAAAAGGCTGATGACACACAAATAGAGTATTTTCTTATCCATTAAGGTGCATTTCCTAAAAGCACTGTGTATTCAGCAGCATCTAACCATGTATACACCCAGCAGCTTGTATGTCCAATGACAAATGAGCTTAGTATTTTGATAAATGGCAAAAGAGCCATCTATATATTTCAAACCAAAATGAGAAAATAACTTGGCACATTTTCCTAGTACAGTCATGTGGTATTAAAAATGTTTTGTAGAAGAATTATTTTAAGCTATAAAATATTCTGTTTGTTTTTTCTGTCTACTGAGATAACAGCAGAATGTTTTGTCTACGCATATCCAGTCTTCATTAACTGCTGTAGATGTAAAACTGATTCAAGCTTCTTGGAACTTCAGCTCAAAACAGGCATAATTTATAATGCTTTAGATGAGAAGTTTCTGAGAAAGGAATGTACTTTACTAATAGGAGGTTTTGTTAGTTTGGGTATTTTTTTGAGTTGTTGGTGTTTAGCATATACTTTGCATTAATTGCTGTTAGTGATTGTGTTACTTTTCTTTGGTTTTGTTTTCATCTGTATGCCTAGACCTCTTGCTCATAGTTGAACTGTTGGTGCTATTAATTAGTCTTATTCGTGTTTTTCTTTGTTATGGTAAGACCTCTATGCCATTTAGGAATATGATTTTGTTTCACCAGACACTGTATAAACAGAGTAAGACAGTCAATGGCTGAAGACATTGCAGCTTAAGTGTGCCAGAGAGCAGAGCAGAGCAATGGGTTATAATAAACAAGCAGAATAAACATTACATAGGGACAGCAGGGTTTTTGATTTGGTTTATTTAATTTGATTTGGTTTATTTAATTTGTTTAAATTCTAAGTAGGTGGTGCTCAGTAAAAATGGAAGGAGACCATTTGATTAGGAAAACAAACACTAAAGACGTGGGAAGAGAAGCACTGAAGTGAAACCAGAAGGGAATAAGAGAAAGGGAAATAAGGCAAGTAGATACACTACAGGCTACACTGAACTGTCAAAGTTCAAAGAAAATATACGGATTGAAAACTACAGTAAAATTCCTGAAGACATCATGAACATATGGGATTATCAGTTGTTATTGTACTGCTCAGTCTTCTGTTTAAATGTGCATTTTGTTTTGAAAGGCCTCCTGACATTTCCAACACCAACTTGCTTCGTGGTGCCTGCGCAAATGCTGCGGGAGGGCTGGGACTGTTCTTGTACTGATCAAGTAGCCCTTCTCTGCTGGACCAGTGCTTCTAGGCCCTTGGCAGTCTGCACAAGCTAAAAGATGACTGTGGGTTTTTCTGCCAAATACGAGGGACCAGACCAGCATAAACTGGTCTTAACATCAGGAACAGAAAAGGTGCTTAAATTCACTTCTGGCATAATCCTCATTGCAACTGAGGATCTTGATATCTGCAGTTTGCTCTGGCAAAGGAAGCTGTGCTCATCTGACTGTTAGAGAACAGACCTGTGTTCCATCATGTCTCATACTTCAGCGGTTGCTTTCCATGCCTCTCTTAATAAAACTCTGGCCGTGACAACATGGAAACTAGATGTGTCCTTTGGCATTGATAATGGTTCAATTAGTACATAGTTGGTGCCTATATTAATATATATATGAAAATTTGGTGAAGTTAGTTGTTTCCATATACTGTTTTTAGAGAGAAAATCTTAATCTGGAGTCTGGTCTCTCACATTGCTGCTTTTTAATGAAGTTGAGCCTGTGCCATCTGCTATCCATACCAATTATTTGGAGAACTTTTATGTTGCTATTCACATAATAGTTGATACATAATTTATGTTTTATCCTAGATAATCACCTTGAGGCATTTCTTCACTGATTCCAGTGCTATCCTTTGCCATAGTCACTGCATTGTTGTTATTTTTTTAAAACAAAAATATAAAGAAAAAACAGTTAAATACATTTCCTGTCATAAACCCGAAATCTTGAGCCAGTACCTTAAAATGCAAGAACAAGCCATTAAAAACTGCCCACAAACACAAAACAACTGTTTTAATTTGTTGCCAGAAACAGTTTATCAGATTAAGATAGCTGACTGGCCTTCCTAGTCTTTGTGCTTCAGACTTTTTCTGGTTTGTGGTTTGCTGTGTGGGATGCTTTTGTGTCATTGGTTTGAGTCCGACCTTCAGTTCGGAGAAATAAATATTTTTTTTCTGTTACAAATAGAACAGAAGGAAAGTATAGCTTCATTTTTGCTATACTACCTTTAACATAAAAACACCAATACAGCTGAAACTACCAGATTCCTACAGTCTAAAGCAGTGTTATTGAATCCTCCCTTACTTCTAGAAGGATGTTGAGTATTGTCCCACTGTTTAGAACAGAGGGTCCATTTCTACCCCAGAGATCTGGTATCTTCAGTAATTGTTTAGCTACTCCTACGATGTTGTGAAAATAATTTGTGTTTGAGGAGGGCTCCAAGATAATCGGATGAAAGGCTCTGAATAAGTACAAAGTATAATTATTAGCCAATGTTTAACAAGGATTTATGATTAGCATATTGCCTGTGTAAACAGTATTTAACCTAGAGTTAACACAGAGCGAGGGCCAGGCTCCCCGCTTTACTATGTGCTACATTTTCCTTGCACTGAAACTCATCTTAAAGTATTTGAGATCTTTGTCTTCAGTTTGTTGCAGCTAGTCTAAAACTCTCAAATGAGGCTACTTTGTTGATAAAACATTGTTTACTTAAATCTTAAAAATAGGCAGGAAAGAGCCACTTGATTTCAACAGCTGCTTTTACAAGGGTGTTTTGGAAAGCAGTCATCATTTATTCAACCATCAACACAGAATTAATATGTTAGGGTAAATTTCAAAAGTTTGTTTGGGTTCTCCAAAGAAAATGCATATTTAAGAGCAAATATCTGTAAGTCTGACATACTCATATACACTGTAGTACACTCTGGATGAATCTCTTTCTGGCTTAATTTAGCAGTTCTTGGGTTTCTGAGTTTTGCAGTAACTGAGTGTCTATTTCCTAATTACTGCTGGTATTTGACACCCCCCACCCCTCCCACCCCCAGGAACAGGCTATATGGCATACATCACCTGGCAGTGGTCAAGATAGAAATACCATGTATGAGAAGTTCTTATCCGAAGAACCATGCCAATATTTCTTGTGATTCTCAGTGTTCCAGGTAACATTGCAGATGCAATTCATGCACTTCATATTTTAAAGGTGATACTTAAGGTAATAAAATTCAGCAGGTAACAGAGTAACAGGTACCAGCAGGTAACAGGTAACTTTCAATAACATAGATCCCACGTGTATGTCCACCTCTCTATTCCATCTCACACTGTGAGTTGTTCCTCACTATACTAGTTCAAGATCTGTGCAATAGTTTTGATGGGAAAAAGAACTTGACATACATTTCCTGCTCCCTGTCAGAATTGACACCCAGAAATTTCTGCTTAAATGCCTACATTAGAGCTTCTCTGTAATCTACTTATGTTGCTTTTTACTTTGTTACTTGAGAAGGAAAAAAGGTTAGTTTTTTTTTAATAAATCTGGGGAGGGATTAGAGAGAACAAAAACCCCAAGAAAACCCAAAACAAAACAAAAGGTATTTTAAAGCCTTATAGTTTCCAAGAGAATTTGCTAGGTCTCAGTATTTCACAGTGCTTACCAACTTCAGCATGTGTGTATTTGTTTGAAACCTGTTTGTTTTCCATTCAGAAGATGCAGCTGCTTCTAATGCCTTTCCTTCATTTATACATTCAAGTAATTCCAATACACTATAGAGGAGAAGGGAGGGGATGAGAGGAACACCCTGACAAACCTTAAATCCTTGTCATAGCTTATCACAAAGTAAAAGTTAAATTCCTATGAACGTCGTCCCAAGGATGGCCAGAGCAGCAGCATGTCCACTGGCTAATGCTGCCCAGAGCAGCTATAAATAAACCTCTTCTCTCCCTAGTGCCAGCTAGATGCTAGATATGTGATCACGGCATTTACAGTCCAGCTCAGTTCAAACAGATTCTGTGCCAAACAGTAGGCAAAAAAGCAAGCAAGCTTCTTCAGATCTCAGCACAGGGGATGTAGAAAGTTAGATGATGAATTCATTGCAAGCAGAGAGTCTTTGTGGCTGAAGTAAATACTACTCCTGGGTCAGGTCCCTTCCTATCTTCTCTGATAAATGAACTGTCATCAATGAGTATATTACAAAGGCTTTATGTTTCAGCTTTAGTTTATTCAGATGTAGACAGAAGAAAGTCATGCTTTTTTCACTCAGCCAAAGACCTCAAAGAATCTCAGTTTTGTCTGAGGAGCCAGGCCTAATACACTAACAATTAAAAAACCCCAAAACCCCCAAAAACATATTAATTGTTTTCTACTTTACCAGTTTGCTTTACAATGTGCAATTCACTGCTCTGTCATTCTCCAAGAGAGAAGCAAACATTGGCAGGTAACACTCGGAGCAAGGAATCTGCAGCAATGGACATAGGCTGCTGATTTCCCAAGCACATCTGCATTTACTTTTATAAACTAGAGACACTAAAACTTTGTGAATCAATCATTTATTAGGATGGAGGGTGGGGTTTTTTTGTTATTGAAATTATTTGTATAAAGTCAGAAGACTTCTAGCTTTGTGTACTGGGGAAAAAAATGCGTAGGTCTGCATGGAGACTTTTTTTTTTTTAGTGGCCACTGGGAGTGTTTGCATGCTAGATGATGGTCCTTGCTCTTGTAAGCTTACAGTCCAAAGGAGAGAGAGAGAGAGAACAGCAGGAAATATAACAAATGCAAGGGAAGCTCAAAGTAAGAGCAGAGCAAAAGATTCAATAAACAGTACTTCCAAAACAGCAAACATCTGTTCCTAAACATCTGTTGCAATAGCATCTTCTGATGAGAAAATGAGAAGGCAATCTAGAGATCTATTAGCTGTGTTTAAATAGCCTTTAAAGCATTAAAACCATTCCATTTACAAGCTTAAAAACAAGACCACTTTCTTCCCAGGTCTGCATATTCAGCTAGTAGTCTTGAGTAGTGCTCATCCATGTGTTTATCAGTTATGCCTTGTTACCAGATTTGCTCTTGGTTACAACTGTGCTGCTTCATGGCTTTAAATAGACATCAAGTAATTGCACCTTCTTTTTTATTTTTTTTTTTATTATTTTAAGGTATCAACAGACAAAAACAAGCGAAGCCTAGCTTGCTCTCACTAAGGTTTGACTTTGTAAGACTAGCAAAAGAAAACATAATATATTCAAAACTATCCATAGATGATTCAGAGTGTGTACGACAGAGCTGTGCTAAATGAATCAACATTGTCTTGTATAAAGTTAAGGGTAGCTTCTGCATTAGATGTAAGTAGCATCAGTAGAGGCTTGTTAACACCTCAAGGAGACTTATGCTCCAGACCAGGAGGAGCAGGACACTGGTGAGTGGTCTGTGTTTAAAACTTCGGAGTGTTTTAAGAGGTTTAAAGTAAAAAGTTATCTTGATAAAGATATGAATGAAACTTTAATAATAGAAATTTAGCCAGTTCCTGGTAAATTGAATGCTATTGCAGTGTGCTTCTAAGCTGTCAGGAGATATTTTTTTTTAAGTGGGTGTCATCTTGGTTTGGTGTGGTTTTTCTTGATTGAGGGGGGCTGGGGGGTTTTGGGGGGTAACTTTTTGGGGGTTTTGAATGTGGTTTGTGTGTGTGGTTGGATTTTTTGTTTGTGGGGGGTTTGGGGGGGTTCTGTTTATTTGTTTTGTTTGTTTTACTTCTTTTTTTGTCTAGAGGAATGGAAATACAAGCAAGTCAGCAGATGAAGAGCTGTGCTTGAGTGTATCCTTGATTTCCAACCACCTCCCCCACCACCCTCCAGTTAAGCAACCTTCTGTTCTGTTTTGAGTCTCTCTTCTTGAGCTCAGGGGTGGGCTCCAGGATGAAAAGGAAAAGAAAAACAAACAAACAAAAACCCCAAAAAACCCCACTAATCCATTTATAAAAAGGCATTTTAGAGAGTTGTACTAAAAGTTTATAAGCAGCTTCTGGCTGACCCATTATCAGAAGTTACTTATACTGAGAGTCAGTAACAGGGAAAATTGATCAACATTTGCATCCATTTTTCTAAAAAGTCATTTGATAGGAAACAGATTGTTAGGCTTGGCTGAAGAAAAATTCCTGTGCAAGTAACTACAGGACCAAGTTCGTTAATAGGATACGCTGGTATAAATCTTAAGTCTGCTGACGTCCAACAGTGACAATACAGTACACTTCATACGGCCTTAAACATAGTTTACAATAGCAGACGCCTTTGGGCAAACAATCTGTGCTTCAAGCTTTATGCTTATGTATCTCTCTCCTAAATTGTTTGTCTAATAAAAGACACTGGATTCACTTAGCTACCATTTGTTAATTAAGCAAAGGCATGCTCTGCAGTCATGTACTCTTAATTGGCTAGTGAAAAAGCAAACACAACTGCTAAACTATTATCTAGATTATCAGAGACTTCCCAGAACAAAATTGTGCCAATTATACTGTCCTCAGTTTTATTAATTGTCTTAAAAATGTTTACAATCAGGGCAAAGATTTTTAAGCATGCCAAAGAAGTGTTTTATTAAAATAATCATATAACTTGCTTAAACATGAGCATGTGACAAATAGGAACATCTACCATTTATGTGCAATATGCCCAAACTAACTGAGTGTCATTGATCTCCACTGTTTGATGTCTCAGCCTTAATTTTCTGTCAGATGGATTTTCTGTGTTTAAGGATGGGTTTACAGCTGGATGTGGGATACAGGAAGCCACAATTATTTCTACTTCATAAATGGGCAGTTTCAAACAGGATCCCTTCTATGGGTTTTAAAATACTGTACCTGCATTTTGAGCGTTGAGCCCACCTCTCATTTCCCAAAGAAAACTTGGTCTTGTGTGTGAACCGGTATGGCAGAGCCGTAACCAGATAACCAGGAGTCTCACCTTCTTACACTGTTGCCAATGGCTGCTCCCAGTCTGAGACACCACAGACCTTCTATGCTTTAGACACCAGTGTCTATACTTTTAACTATGGCAATGGAGCTTGATAAACTTCATTCAGCACTTTCACCTGTTTTGGGGAACAGGTAGATGTCACGTGGGGTAAAGGTAGCAGCAGCACTCACTGGGGAGAATGGCAGCAGGTGGGGGTGGGAGAGGAGACAGATGCACCTGGCCCATCCTCAGCAGCACTGCAGAATTAGGAATTTTAAAGCAGGTGTAAAACAAAGATGTGTGTATGAAGCCATTCCATCAGCAAAGCAAGTGGCAATGTAGAGGACATGGAGGTTCTAAAGTGCAACATGAGACTTTCTGCTCATAAAGGTGCTGTTCTTGCCTGAGAGGTGGAAATGAGGAAAGGGTGTGGACAAGGACTTGGTTTTGAAAGAGTCGTGTCTATATATCTTCCACCAATTTAATACTAAGATACCAAGGTTCAGCATGGTAACCAAAGCATCTGTGAGAAGAGGCAAATGCTGGCCTATCTGAAACAATTCCTGTGCCTATGTACTCAACATTATATAGCCCAACTCTTCCAAATCATCTTCCACCTTCTCTGGAGAAATTGTCTGCTTCATACCCTAAAAAGCCTCCCATCATCCTGGCCCCTTTTATCCCACCTCCTTTTAGACTCCCATCAGGTACCTTCCCTAGGCTTCCCCACACTAATGCCATGTGCCACCTTCTCCGGGGCCATAAATGGCCTCCTTACCTACAGTCTTTCTGCCTTTTAGCTCTGGACAGTAAGCATCAATGTGAGTGCACAGCCACTATCTGGTGTATGGGGTTTGAGAAAGGTGTAGGGACTAGCTTTACATTTTCTTAGAGAAAAAAAAAAATATCTCTTGGAAGGGTCTGCCTGCTGAGGCTTGGGCTCTGCAGGGTGAGCTGCTTGTGCTTGGCTCAGGGCAGACATAACGGTCTGCCTGAAACCCTCCAAATGGCCAAGGCCTAAATACTTCTTTGTAAAGAGTATGTTTATTATATACAAACTTAAGACCAGACTTTTGAAAACTTGGTTTTAATAAAAGCTAAAGGTTAGCTAGATATTTAAAGGGGTACAAGGATGGTTTACTTTATCCTACCTTTAAATGTTAAGGTTAGTTTTTAGAGCAAAGGCAGAGCAGAAATTAATGGAGTGTATACATAAAATGGGAATGCTGTCAGAGCAAATTTTCTCGAGCGTTGTGTAGTATTTACTGACGTAAAATGAAGAATTTTTTTATTGCTGTGCTCTTATGAGTGACTGAGAACTTGGAAAGTCAGAGATGAAGTTTTGTGTACGATTTGGAGGGCATGTACAAAGAATAGGTGCAGATGATGACATTTTCATGTTTATAAATCACTTCAATAGTCTTGACTCGGAGAAGTAGTTTATTGAATGTAGTGCTATCTTTCATGTAAAATAGTGTGCCTGTAGTCTACAGTTTTCAAGGATCTATTTTTTTTTTCTCCACCATATATTGTAGAATTGTATTACTTCCTAATATGGTGTTTGAGAGATACTTTAAAAATAAATCAAATTCACATTTGGATTTAATTATAAATTTCAAAGATAGGAACACATAGTTTATACAATAATTTGGCACAATGTTCATCTGAGTAGTGCACAATGAAAACAAAGTTTATGAAATTTATATTATTCAAGGAGCCCAAGTACTTAAGTTTTTGAGAATTTGTATATTGCTATGGAAAGAGGTCAAAATAGTAGTCTGAAATCAACAGCAAACTGTCCTCTACAGAAATAAACCTGTGGGGTCTACACAAGTTACTTGAACTGGGGAGTGAACGCAAATTAACTTTACCTCATCCTTTATTAAAGGATTTTGTGAGAGAAGGAGAACTAGAGAGATCAGTTATAACACTACTGAATTTTAAGACTGTATTGGTGTACTGCTCATCTTTGGTCAGTGGTATTTCAACATGTAATTTTTGCAGCTACAAAAGCTCAGATGGACTTCTGTCTAAGGCTCGATGGAGCTGGATCACTGCAGGATAAGTGAAATACTTGACATAGGATTTGTCTCATGACTTTTACGATAGTTTGCTTAAGAGGTAACAGAAGTTTGTCCTGAGATCAGAGCTCTGCCAAGGCTTGCCTGGAGTGGCAAATATAGGAGACCAAGTACAGCAAGTGGGTTTATCTGGTCTCCTATAGTAGAATCTTTATAGCCAAATCGGTGAGATACGGACTGGGTAAGTGAATGATAAGCTTGGTGGAAAATTGTCTGGACTGTTGGGCTCAAAGGGTTGTGATTATCAGTGTTATGAAGGCCAGTGGATGATGAGCCACCAGTGACATCACACAGCATTGATATGGGTGTCAAAATTTTAGAATATCTTTATGAATGACTTGGATGATAGGACAAAGTGTACTTCCAACAAGTTTGTGAAGCGATACTGAGTTAATGGGGAGAACAGCTGATATACTGGAGGACAGGGCTACTATTCACAGAGACCTAGGCTAGAGAAATGGGCTGATTGACAGGGTTCACGTGAAATCCAGCAAAGGTGAGTATAGAGTACTGCACCTGGGGTGGAATAACCGGTTGGAAACCTGACTGGCTAGAAAGCAACTTCACAGAAAAAGTCCTGGGAGTCCTAATGGACAAGTTGAACACGAGTCAGCAGTGTGCCTTTGCACTAAAGGTGGCCAAAAGCATAGTGGGATGTATTAGCAAGAGTGTGGCCAAAAGGAAACATTTCCTTCCATTTATCTGGGACTATGAAACCATGTCTGGAGTGTCATGTTCATCTTGGGGATACCCAGTGAGAAAGTGGATTTCTTCAGCCATAAGAAGTAGGTTAGAGGGAAATTTTTCACAGAGCCTACAGCCACCTAATGGGATAATAAAGAGAAGAGGGAGCCAGGCTCTTTTCAGAGGGCTGTGGTAGAAGGGTGAGAGATAATGGCACAAAAGTGAGAACACAGGAAGCTCCAATTTGATATAAGAAAAAACTTTCAAGCATGGAGGTCGTTAGACACTGCAACAGAGACCTAGAGAGGTTACGGATTCTCCATCATTAGAGATAGTAAAAACTTGACTGAACAAAGCCCACATGAACCTGCTGCAACTTTGAGCAGCAGGTTGAATTAGGTGGCCTCCAGACTTCCCTTCCCACCTGCATGACTTTGTGGTTCTCAGCAAGTGGGGAAAGAAAAACAAAAAGTAAGACTAACTCTAAAATCATGAAATTTATGTAGGCCAATTAGCACCTGGCATTCTAACACTTTTAACATCTGTGTATTTCTGTTTTTTCACTGAATAGTGTGCCTCCCAGAACCTGAGTTAGTTCTATGGTGAGCTAGCCCTTGTCTAGGGTGTCTCTCCTAATCACTATACAATGGAGCATGTTCCTAATGCACAGAATTCTTAAATCATGAAATATATTTCCCTTACAAGCTATAAGTTAAAATGTTATGCTTTACTGTAGTTTACTGTATGTTTTTCCCAACTTCTCAAATTCCTTTGTACTTTCAACTGAATTCATGTATTTGCAGACCTACTACCTCCTTTTTATAAAGTTGTAGGCTCTAGGCACACTACTTTAAGCAAAATATTGCACTAGATTCAAGAAACTTTTTCTTTGAGACTCTTAAAATGATTTATAAGACAACCCATGTGTCATATCTCCCAAAATATATTGTCAAAATGGGAATCTTCCAATGCTATAGTCTCTAGGGTGCCCCTAATGACTTCCTAAACATAATCCAATGTATTTCAGAACTCTGAAGCGTATTTTGTCTTCCTAATGTTACTACTTCCAATATTTATCATCAGTTCAACTGTATTTTCAAAGTCCCCTCCAAGAACCTTGTGATTTACATGAAGATTACAGCTTTCATTTATTTCAGAAGCTTCTTTCCTTTATGATAATGGACTAACTTAAAATACAGATGAATAAAAATATAGAAGAAGAGAGAAGAAAGATGGGAAGGGTGAAATAATAAATTCCTTCAACACTTACTTGAAGGAAACTAATGAGACTGAGGAAGTAAGGGATTGCTTCAGGCATTGAATCAGACAGCTGGAGGGGGTGAAGGTGGAACAGCTGGAAGCACAGGTATAGAATTCCTTTCCCCTGGAGAGAGGATTTGTCTGGCTAAACTAGGACGAAAGACAGTGGGAAGGCAAAAACATGCAGAGAATGGAGAATACTAGCCTGTTTATGGAAGTTTGGTGAAGCTGGAGAAGGGGAAGTAGATGTCAGACTAAGTTGGAGCTAGAATTCAGCAAGAGTAGACCTAGTGATGGGGAACAGTAGCAAAAATTACTGAAACCCAGAAGGCACAACAATAATCATGCTGATGAAAACACCTCGCAGGTTTTAAACATTGTGGCAAATAAGGGGTTTTTGCTCCTGATTTACGTGTTGGTGAAAATACAAAGTTTTTCTAGTAAATTTAGTATCACAAAACCCTGACAAAAAGTCAGTCAGAACAGTATAAATAGTGACAACCATGTCTCTGAGACTGCCTTCTGCAGAGGTGCAACAGGCACTTTCACTAAAACATTAATCTATCTTTACGGTAATATAGATCAACATAATGGACTAAATTATTTTCCATTGCAAATTAAGTATGTGAATAATCTCTAATTGCTATAAAGACACTGGATTGTATTTTGTTATTCTGAAGAACTAGATTTGAAATGTGTTGGTTAACTGATTGTGCATGATGTAACTGTTGATGAGGTCCAGCAATGGTTTAATCTCTTGTTATCCCATTGGTTTACTTTAGAAAACTTGATTTTTGACTCTTCATTGCATAGACATCTAGCCTTCAAACTGATAACAACAGCAATGAATCATTCCCTTTCATCCAGGCAAAATGAACAGCTAGTGACAGAGAAGACTGGGTGGAGGGAGAAGGAACAGACCTCAAGGGATAGTTCAGTGGAAGGTATAGCCCAATGGACAGGGGAGGCTGAAGGGCAAGTTTCGCTCTTGATTTAAAAAAAAAAAAAAACAAAAAAAAAAAAAAAAAAAAAAAAAAAAAAAAAAAAGGACAATGAAGTTCTTTAGATCAAATTATTACAAGTGTAGATCACTACAGTTGCTCTGGGCTGCATTGGTTTCGTTTTCACCGAAAACAAAGCCTACTAAGATACTTATGGAAACTTCAATACCAAAGTGCTCCCATGTTTCCAGTGACTCAATGCTTATTCTGCAAACTTTTCCAGGCAAATCCTTCAAAAGACAATTAAATTGCTTCTCTTACTTGCATAGATTGTTGTGGTTTTTTTTTTTTAATATATTCAAACATTTAATGAGATGTTCATGAGATTTAGTAAGATCATTGCTCAAATTTCTTTAGCTATTTGATATGAAGAGCTGACAGATGAGTTTCCATTTTAATTACAGCACCAAATATGTATTTCTGAAATTGTACTTGAGGTTGCGGGCCATATCTTGAGTGCCTGAAAAAGAGTTTGATTGTGTCCAATAGTATTCAAAGGTCAGTCTGCATCTGAGGTAATGTTTTATATGTTCAGAAAATAAAAATATTTCAGTCAAGCTTAACCTTCCCCTGCCTTACATGCATGAAGCTAATATTTTACAAAGTTTTAAAAGTTAATTTCCCTTAGGTTTCCCAGTATACAGGGTCCGAAAATGGTAGTTAGGTTCTTTCGGAAAATACTATCCTATAGTCCATAAGTCATTTAAAAGGCTGAGATCCAGTAGGATCTGTTTCTGCTGAGTTATAAATGACTGTCTACTAAGAAAGATATTCTCAAGGTACTTAAAAGTACTTTTTCATATTCTTAATTTTTCATGTGCACAATTTAATCATTGTTAGTATTGTGTAACTGTTATTTTATACTTGTATAGTTCGTGCCTTGTGCAGGAATTCAAGAACATTGCACAACTACATTGCTTCAAAATCTCAGCGAAACAGCCACTGAAAAGTAATTCAGTTCTGCTTATCTACATGCGTGTGTGCCTTCCACCTGATACATTAAATGTCTTTCAAAGACTGGGTGTTTTCCATCGCTACAACTTCCAATGGAAGCAGTACCCCTTTTCATTACTTTGTTCCCTCTTTTGCCAATAAACTTTGCTACAAGGGAGGTACAAATCCTGGATTTAAAAAAAAAAAATAAAAATAAAAAATTATATCTTGTATGTAGGAGAGGTGTCATGAACTTTAAGCCAAGTGAACTTCAGGGATCTGTGGATTCTTGCATCTGCCTGAACTTGAACAGCAGGGGAATTGCCCTTGTTCTGGGGCAGGCTTCCAGATCTACCCTAGTATGTGTAAAAAAGTGGCTTGGGAGTTTTACCCAAATACGAATTGAAAATTACCTACTATTTGAAATCAAAATTCTATGCCCTTGATTGTCATGCAGAAACCGTAATCAACATTAAGAGAATATAACAAAGCAGGTAAGTGCAGCCAAATGCCGGTCTACTTTGCACACTTCTGATAAAGGAAATAGACCCTTGACCAAAAGCATTGGTAGTTGCCTTCTTTTTTGGCAGTAGGAGTGCTTCACCCATTAGCAGCTCTGGTAAGCAGCAGCAAGTCTAAAACAAATAAACTTCAGTGGCAATTTCCTGCCCTGGCTTTCTAATAACAAAATTGCAAGTGTCTAATTAAAGTACTTCTTAGAAATGAAATAAATGGAAACACTTGCATAATGGGTCTGATATGGTGCAAAGCCTGGTTTGAATGAGTGTCTTCAGCAGAGGTACAAAAATAAGGGCAGAATCTGGCCCATGTTTGGAGAGTTGCATTCCAAAAATGCACACAGCTGTAAGATGCTGGTAGGTAAGAGAAAGGAAGGAACTAGGAGCATGGTATCGATAAATGGGGATATGTCCTGTCTCTGAGAAATCCCAAAGCAGATGTATTTAAAAGTGTTCAGTTTTGCCTCGTGACAGATTCATTATCCCACACGATGGAGAGCATAACCATAAGATATGGTGTGTTGCATTTATCCGTTAAGTCAGTTTCAGCAAAGGTGACGGAAGGAAATGGTTGAAGTTTTCTGCTCCTTTGCATGTTCTCAGTGCCCTCCATACATCCAACTGACATGCCTTGGGTTTAGTTCAGTACCTACAGATGTACACTGGGCTGTCCATTTAGGGAAAAAATAAATGGTTTTAATTCACTAGACTTTTACTATCTTCACCAGAATTGCTTTTTGATAAAGCACCATCTTTATTTAGTACATTATCATTTTAAATTTCTAACAACAGGTTAGTAATCCCAATATTTTTTTTCGTATCTCAACAATGAAAAAAATATTTGGAGAGTCTGTAACTTGTATCCCATCTACATTTTGTTTGTTTCTGTTTGTATTGTGTAAATATTTTGAATGCTTTTACTCAGCCTTTTGGAGGATATTTGCAGTCTCTACATGATATTGAAAAGCTTTTGTCTGGAGACTGCAAAGGCTCAAGTGTGTCTAACTTTTATGTCAGCTTGTATATACTTGACTTTGATTATACAAAATTATGAAACAAAAAAAGATTTTTTCCACTGGCTTATTTATTAAGTAGTGGTATTTCTGTTGGCAGGAGGTTCATTGTTTTATTTTCTTGCTGAACTATTTGCAAACTTTGTGTTGAGGTGGTTTGGGGCAATAGAAAAGATACAGGAAGAAGATTGAGCATTTAATTCCCTCTCAAACCCATTATTTGTATTGGTAAGCAGACTGAAACAACAAGAAAATCTAATGTAGGTAATAATGCAGCATATAGTCACCTGTGGAGGGAAAAACAGTCTTCACTAAATAGTGAAAGTAGCCAAGAACTTTAAGTTCTTTTTAGGGTGGTTGGTTTGTTTGGTCTTTTTAAACTTTCTGACTTTCTGTAATCATCACACCCCCTTTCAAAAACCAAGGAAGGAATAAAAGCATCTATCCCTTGTTTCTTTCCCAATCCTTAAAAAAAAAAAAAAAAAAAAAAAAATCTTAACCCACTTGTACCCTTCTTTAATCCAAAATTTTCAGAAGAACACCAGATAATCTCCTATGTGGTGTGTTGGTTTCCATTCAGTGTGACTCAATAGTTCTGTTTGCCTGGAAAAAGAGGTCAATATCTATATAGACTTGAATAACATTTTTGCACATCAGTGCAGTGTCATTAAAGGCAGGACAACAGTGAAAAGTAAATCAACAAAACTGAGAATCATTGCTAAAATTACTATAGTGGTAGAAGAGTGAGAGCAAACTACGAGTGTACTTTGGGTGCTCTTCCAGAAAGGATGCCAAATAGAGATACCTCACCCTGGCCAGTTCTTTCAAAAACTTAAGAACTGCTAAGAGCTTGCGGGGAAAGTAAAGGAAAGTTTTCTTTAACTTTGGGTAGAGAAAACTGAAGCACCTGCTGGGTGCCAAGAAGTCGTATGTTCTCAAGTCATACTTAGTTTGCAGGCATTTGCAAGGTTTCAGCTGCCTTGTGTCTTACTGGTCCTTCCAAAGGGGTACATTGCATTGCCAAGAGCCACTTTAAAAACATTTAAACATAAGTAAAAGTGTCAAGTTTGTTTTTTCTGCTTTTGTCTCTTCCATAATAAGCAAGAAAAAAAACACATTTGGTCTTAATATACTCACTTGCTTCCTTTGTTGCCAAGATGTTTTGCTGAGGCTGAGGAGCTCTGCTGCTGAACTGTTATAGTTCTGTGCATTCCATTTTCCAGACTGGGGAAAAAAACCTAACACAGTGATTGGGACAAAGTAGTTTGGGTTGACTGCGGCAAGCAGGGTCCAGACCAGAGAGCTATGTTTAAAGAGCCATGCATTCGCTTCTTCTGGAAAACTGTAATAACTCGAGTCTTCCTTCCACTCTCCTATTTTTTGTGGTTTCCTACACAGCCTTTTTGATACAGTTCCCATGTATAGGAATATGAGATCTGTGGAAGCTGCACTCTCTTCCCCTGCAGAGCACAGCCTTCTCTCCTCTCTCTCTGATGCTGCATGCACTTACTGAGCATCCCTGGTATTTTGCGGACTCACGAAAGCTATGTGGATAGCAGAGTTGAGACCAGCGATCCTCTCCAGAGCATCTCTAGAAGACAGACATTCAGTCATGGCTTCTAAAACTGTTTATTATTGCAGCAGCTTAAAATCACAAAATGCTGGGCCAACTAAAATAGCTATCGATGATCCTGGCAGGAGCAGATTTCAGTTTCTGCAGTTTTGTTTTTCTATATCAGTGTAGTTGAGCTTATACCTTATAGGAAACAACCTCTTTTCCTTAACACACCATTTAAAAAAAAAAAAAAAAATAAAAAATAGGAAAAGGTACGGCAAGCAAGTTTCCTTGCAGGAAGTTGTTAGCAGCTCTCATTCTCAAGCCTCTTGTCTTGCATGGGTTATCTGTTGCCTCCAAATTACAGAACAGCTGCTTGAATTCCCACTGGTTTGATTCACTCAATGCCTTGTTAAGGACAGAGGAAATGCACCTTATATGCAAAGTTCATTGGTAATATAATTAAATTCTTAACAGTCTAATGAAATACATATTACTAGTCAAGTTACAATGATATTAATAGTTGCAAGTGTATATAGTTAATGTTCAAAGAAACTCTGTAGTATCTATCTTTTTCTCTGACGCTTACCCTTCTGCTGCCCCTCTGGGCCCTTGGGTTAAAAGCTTCAGTATGGCAAGGGCACAGGGCTTGGCAAGCACTCAGCATCCCAAGTCCTCTACCAGGAGGAGAAGGATATAGGTTGTTTATTCCTCCTTTTTTCCGTTTCCATATTTGGTCATTTTTAGGTTTGTCAACATTCTCTGCTGCTTTTTCTTCAATGACCTGCTGTTCCATGTTGCATCCAAATTTACCATATCTGTTTTATATGGAGTACTTGTTCTTTTTTATGCCCCAAAATAATGTTTGGCCAGTTCTTTGACTGAATGTGGCAGTGATTTATAGCCCTGGACTCATCCTGTACCACTGCTCCCATCACCCTGTGCCTGCAACTGCTCCACACTGCTCCTCCTCTGCTATCATGCTGTGCCTGTTGTCCTCCAGGAAAGATCTCTGTGCTGGGGAGACTGATACTTCATTCTTCACAAATAACTGTTTCTTGCTACTATTAGTTACAGAAATGCATATAGTAATAAGTTATGTCACACAACTATGCAATGCTAAGCAAATGAAACAAACTAGGTTAATGGTCACTGGATTATTAGATAATTTCTGTTACAAGCAAACAAGCAAAAGCAAAACTCTAGGTAAGTCAAGACAAGTCCAGACAAAGCCTGAGAAGCCCCGAGGTCTGGGTTGTCCACATGATGCAAAACTTGCTGCCTGTTACAAGCAAGGCCATGGCCATATCTACTGACCTACAAGGCTTTGGGTGTTGTGCCGTCTCCACTGGCTCAGCTTTTTGAGTGTTTCTCTTTATGGTACCCAAGCCCACCCCAGCCATCAGCAAGGGCGGCGGCAGAGATGGCTGCTGCTGCCCATGGCCCGTTGCAGGAGGCACGGGGCCTCTGTCTCCATGGGGTTGGCTGGTCGGTCACCTACGTCCCTGGGCCTCAGCTCTCCTTCCTCTGCCGCATGCTTGCGGCTTCTCCTCACGTTTGTGGGTATGTATGTGGCTTGCTGATTGTAACTGGTCCAACATCATTTTAGCCAAATTTCTCTGTATTTTCATCTAGGAGGGCTGAGGGGTCCTCTCTGAGGGGAGGCCATTTCATTTTGATATAACAGAGTAGGCCATAGCATTTTAACATCGTAGGCTCTGCGTGTTTCAGTATGCTTGCAGGGAGAGGTGAAGGTAAAGGGGTTGCCCAATACAAGTGGCATCTGTGAAGTAATACCTTATCCCTCCCTTCTGCATGGAGATGTAAAAGTAAGGCGTCCACTATTTTTTCTCTCTTCCCTCCCCACTCGCTTTTTTTTTTTTTTTGTCTGATGTTGTTATTTCCAAAGTCTTTATGTTGCTTTAGTAGCTATTAAGTGTGTCCTATTAGGACAGTGGACTTCAAAGGGGATTCTTCTGGATTCCTAAGGGTTTGCAAAGGAAATATTTGGAACAGACTTTAGGTTTGGGACAGCCAGAGGAAGAGGCTGCTGACAAAGCTTACCAGTAAATGTAGCTATCAAAATTCCCACTACTTTTGGAAGTAAGTTTCTCAACAAAAAACCTTTTTTAAGAAGGTACCTATTTAAAACTAGTTTGGGCATTCAATGTTGCAGGAAATATAGATGAATATTATTTTAATTAGGCCACAGGGCTAGTTTCTCTTTGGTGAAATGATTGTTATTTACGCAAACAGCCAAAAAGACAGGCTGTATGAACAGAGATGTGCGTATGGCCCTTTTTTCACCTAGCTCAACTGCCATGCTCACAGTATACAAGCAAGTTCTAATATGTAAATCGGACAGTGGTGTTAAGGTGGTGTTATACTGGGCTTGCCTGTCCAAGCATATGTATCTTGCAGTTGTAAAAGTGAATTTTTAAAATGTTGCTACCTGGTTTCTCTCTATTACAATTTGGCATTTAATCTAGATACTGTCATAATGATTGCAATCTAGAGAGCAGAGCATATCACCTGGTTTATTCCAAGTCACAGTTTTCCTAGTCTGCTGTGTTTATGCAGCTATTTATGGCATTTGTAGCCCATTCTTAGTCCAATCTGCAGGAAATTATTCTTCTTACGAAATGTATTTATCAGAAGCCTAAGAAATGTTCTGTCTTGAGGTAAAAGGCAACTAGCAGAGAGGCAATTGTGTGAAGGAATGAAGAACAGGTACCTGTCTGTAAATTTGGTGCTATGACTCAACAGAAAAAGATAGCTCTGAAATATTTCAGTGTAAAAAGTCATTTATAGGATTGAAATAATAATGTATTTTATGTTTTGAAAATGAAACATATGGACAAAGGATCCAAAATTTGGGAAATGGTATGCGTACTTCATTCAGTCCTACTTAAGTTTTATTAGTAGTGTAATAAGACTGCAGAATGTGACAGGTTATGAGGAAGTAGGCAACGTTAGAAAGACCTTTTGAATGGTAACTTCAAACAGTCTCTTTGCTCTTTAGTTATCATCAGTCTATTTAGGTGTGTTATAAATAGCAAAGATAAATTGTTAGATACTTTTAA
>KL276416.1:39556-68240 GCA_000699545.1 Podiceps cristatus | reverse complement strand
AAAGAGTGGGGGCAGGACAGGGAAGTAATAAGTTACGAGATACCAATCATATTTCCATCAACAGAAAATGACTCATGATTCATAAAAGCCTTCTTTATACTGGAATACATTGTTTACAATTTTCTTTAAAAATTAAACAGAACATCTAACTTTTCAGCAACTGCAACTTCCTGGCCTGATTTCCAAGGGACATTCTATAAATAAAACATACATTTTGAAGCCTGAATTCTCTTTAGAAGAGCCTATAGGCAGCTTCGGTGGATCATTGTTTTTCAGCACAGCCTTATTAATTTGCCAGCTGAACAATGCTTTTGCAAGGAAAGCAATGAGTAAGAAGTATGTTTTGAGTTGTCAAGTCAGAAAAAGGCACCTTGTGAAAACAAGCATACAAAAGAAAAAGATCTCTGCAAAATCCAAAGCAAGATTCATGCCAAAATTGCCATTCTGAATAGCAGTGCACAGCAGTACGGTGAGATTTCAGTCAATTCACCACCTGTGAATAATCCTCTAAATAAAGGTATACATTTCACAGTAAATCCTTCTGCAAGGCTTTCAAAGCCCTGCACATTAACAAGAAAATATGCAGTACACAATTCAATATGATCTATGAGCAGAAAGGACAGCTAGAAGATAATCCCTCTGTCACTTTCTTGTCACACAGGCTATTTGCACATACTTATGTAAATGAACCTGTTTCTTTTCTGGTGCCTTTGCTGAGATGCCATGCGACTGCACAATACAGAGTGCATCACAGGCACTGGAGGGCAGGCCTTAACTACACACAAGAAAGGAGGAAAGTCCTCTCTGAAAAGGCTTTCCCGTGCTTTATTATTGAATTCTGGTGTCAGGGATAGAGGATCACCATATCTTAGGAGCAACTGAGCTACCTTAGAGCCAACAGAGGCAGAAGGTGGACACATCACGCAGTGCTCTTCGGCAGGCCGTTTTAGTTTAGGGAGAAAAGACCACCCCCTGGTGATATTTCTCTATTTATGATGTGTATGGATACACGTTTGGTTTATTATTTACTTGTTTTAATCGTGTATACTTAGCCAGAACAACAAATGAGATCTGGTGTGTCTCCTAACTTTAGTAATGACGATATCTGTACCATTTACTAAATGGGCCAGGTATGACTACCTGGCCAAGTGGCACAACATAGCGTGGCTTGTGTCTGTGCACTTAAACTCTCATCCTCCCTCATGCCCCCTGCCTCTGCCTCCTCCAAATAAGGTGACGACATCCAGGCTGCTAACCATGAGCAGAGCCTCGCATGAGCTATTCCCTGAACCAAGGCCAAGCGCTGACTGGGAGAGCAAGCCTTCGAATGAGCCATAACCATGCCAGGGAACATGCCAAAGAGAGAGGAGGTACAGATGATTGTGGCCCAGCGCTCAGTCTGTGTCCTGGCCTTGTTCTGTTTACTGGAATAGAGAGAGCCCGTAGCCAAAGGGGTCAGGATGAGAGCTCAGCTCTGCGTGCTTTTAGCACACCAGGGACATTTGCCCTGCTGGCCTTGGCAACGTTTCCTCGTGCACCACTTTGTGTGCGTGCAGTTCCCTTTCCCTCCTTGCCTTCTGCTTCATGCACCCTGCCTTTTCATGCACGTCTGAGAGACATGGTCCAAGCTAAAGGCCCGCAATTGTACTTTCTCCTGATTGAGTCCTCTAGTGATTGGAAGCATTTCTTGAATTTTAATCTGCAGAGCCATATGAAGGCTGGGCACATCTGGTTCAGGAGCCCCAGTCACAGACGTAGAGTAAAGGACTGAGAGTCTACCAGCCTTTAGAAAAATAATGTTCCCAGGAATGTTACAGGACTACAGAAGGCTGCCTGCTGCCCTGCCAAAGAGCCTGCAATAGTGTGTGTACTCCTGTGAACTTCTGCAGAAATCACATAGTTTAATTTTTGACTTGGTTTGATTCCAAGGGAATACAGAGCTCTAACCCAGGCCACCCTGTGTTACACACCAGTAACTTTCCCACTGATGGGCAGTGTATGCCTCTGGGGTACAAACACAAGCTGTGGGCAAAAGTAGAGAACGTTGTTAGAGTGGAATAATTGTCATCACAAGTACTAATATCGGAACTGAATATTTTCTCCTGTTAATGTGGCAGCAGTGTGGGTAGTAAAGCCATCACAGAAAAGGCAGTGGTAGAAAGGATGGATTTACTTTATGGGTGACTGAGGTGAATTCTCTCCGTTTTATGTAGATGAGTTCATAAAGTGAATAAAATGCTCCCCTAGTGATCTATGAGTTCATGCCCTGCTGCCTTCCAGCAAGACAAGAGTTCCCTAATGCCCGAAGCATTTCCCAAAATATTGTATAGGATCTTAAATCACTGAAGTGTTTGAACACTTTCCCAACACTAAATTTGTCTGTCTGTGACAGTGGAAACATGGTGGAGTGGTAAGAATTACTTTCAGAGTGTCCCGATCCAGACCTTAAAAGCAGAATGCAGCTTCACTTGGGCCAGAAATCCTATGGGCACAGATAGGTTAAGACACGCAACCCACAAGCATCATTTAGAGGAACTGTCAGTAAAGTAGTGCGTGTGCTTGGAGGTTATTTAGTTCTTTTTATATCTCCCAGAGCAATTAACCAAAGAGAAGTTGTTGTCTTAACAGAATGCTGCTGCTGAGTTGTCTTCACCAATCAAAATCCAGAACAGGGATCTGGAAAACTAGAAAACAAACACAGAAACGTGGGTATAAAACTATGCAAGGGTGAGGAGGTATGCAGCTTCACCAGCTCCAACACAGGAGAGCTGATCCCGCTCATGTTGACATCAAAGACAACTGTCTACTGGCTTTGAACCAAGAACTGGATCAAAATTAAGATAATAGGAAAACTTCCTTTTTATTTCCTTTTTTTTTTTTTTTTTGTAAGTTTTTATTATTTTGCTTATTCAAAAGCTTATTGCCTCCATTCTAAGAAGGTTTTTCCCCAGGATCAGAGATGTCTTATGTTCCTCAAGCACAATTAATTTCCAGTAAAACACTCTATGTTCCATATCAACTATTAACATATCCAGATTGTAAACCTGACAGGTGAAACAGATTTATTCTTATTTTCTATTAGTGTGAAGCTAAGATTATGAGGTTAACTCTTAGCGTGCTGTGGAGACTGAGCCACTCTTTCTATGCCCATGACTGTGCTCTGAGATGAAACTAAACTGCCAAAATAAACCAGGAAAAGCAACTCTTTCCTGAAGTGACTGAGATTTGAACAATTGTAACATTCCATGCAACAAAGGAAAAAGATGCAAACTATAAAATCTATTAATATCCCCAAAAGTAAAAATGTAATAAGAAATTATCCCATAACTAAATATTGACTGGAGAACAGTGACCACCTCAGAAAATAGAGGTAGACAAAAACTATACAGAAAAAGCTAGTCTAGTGCAAAATGACATTAATTCCTTTACTATGAGTTATGACCCCAGAGTCTAACATGATTAACCGTGGATGTGAGCAGCCACGGACTTGAGAAGTGACTGTAGTTCACAAGTTCCCTACCTGACTCGTGGGCAGAGAAGAAGGGATTGCAAACCCGCTGCCTCCTGGTATTGCTAGAGGGCAGATGGAAGCTTCCCATCAGTTTGTTACTGTATCATTAATTCACAGTATGCAAAAGATTGAGACTATTGCCTTAGTTCAGCATGGAACTCGTCGAGAGCTTATATAAGGGAAGGCTGGGGCAGAAGGGCTACCTTGTGTGCTCACCAGGGACAAATGAAATCCTTTTTACTTGCAAGATGAGAAGCTCTGGTTGTACCTGTTGGGGCATTACCTAAGCCTCCCTCAAACACGCAAACAAAGGAAACCTCTTGTTATTCAATTCCTGGTTAGCGATTGAAACTGTTTCAAGTATTTACAGTAAGCTGTGTTTGGATTCTCAATGGATAAACAAGCTACTTTTATTGTAAAGCTTATGTCTATAAAATAAACACAGAACCTGATTCATTGTCCCAGTGTGGGAAAAATGCAACTTACTATGAAAAATCACACTAAGGGCTTTTTTTTAAAAAAAAAAAACCCTAAATCTATATTTTAAAAATGAACAAAAACCCACACAAATCAATAAACCTATAACTAGAAATATATTTGTAAGTTCATTACAAGGAACAGGAACAAAGTAACATGGAATATAAGCTTTGATCCAGTGTATGAATACAATGTGAACAAAGTAGTCGGTTCTAGATGTCTTAATATTTGGGCCAATTGGCTGTCAGTATGTGTACTGTGCCATATTTCTTACCTAACCCCCCCATCACTTAAATGTTTGTTGATACGGGAAGAACATTAAATCATTTTGAAAACTGATTTTAGTGCAGCTTGGCTTATAGAGATATTCCTTCAAATTTTGTACAACACTCAAAATGTAAAGGAATGATTGATACTGGCAACATGTAGCAGAGCTTGTTAAGAAAGTAAGAACTTGATGTTAGCTTTAAGATTAATTCAGTGCACTCAATTCCACCTCCCCAGGTGTAACTAGAGAGATGGAAAAGAAACGGTAATGTGAATAGATATGAATTAAGGAATTAAAATGACTTTCCAAGAAAAATCTATAGCTAGAGAAACTGATTTTTGTTGATGGAAATAATTTTGTAGAGAGGTTAAAAATAGTAAGGTGGATCCAAATGGTCTCGCATATGAATCCCAAATTAAAGCTTGGTTTCATGTCTAACATTGGAACCAGCAGGCATATACCATACTCAACCAGAGGGCCTCGGCAAGGACCACCTGGGATGTGCACCAGTCATGATTTAAGTCTTCATTTGCCTAAAAAAAAGAATACGTCTTGCTTACTGACGGTTGACTAAGCCAGATAATGCAAACAAGAACGTATTTATCTGGCTAAGTGAAGGTAGATTTTTTTTTTTTAATGATTTGAGGTGACAATATATCAGCAAAATATGAATTATTTTCCCCCACCCCCACTTGGAAAGCACATAGAATGGTTTTGTATTCATCTCAGCAGAGCACATTTAATTGGGTTCAGCACTGCCATAAGTTGACAGTACAGATTTCTGGTCTGGAGCCAGTTAATGTTTACTGCAGATGTATTCAGGACTCTTATAGGCCTGCAAAAATGGAGCTGCTGAGGGACCCTACAAAGCGATATATTTGTGTTCCTGGGGGAATAAGTAAGCTGTAACTTTAGGTGTATTGAGTTACTTGACATGTTTCATAGGACAACTCATAGAATAATGTCAGCTAAAACCTCCCCAACAGTGATTCTCCATCTCCTTCTCTTCCACTGACTGGGTGGAGGGGAAAAAAAAACCCAAAAAAAAAAAAAAAACAAAAAAAACCCCCAAAAAAAAAAAACACAAAAAAACAAAACAAACAAACAAAAAAAAAACCAAAAACCACCTGGTAACTGCAATCTTTTATTTAGAGGGGGTTCTCATCTACCTGTAGTGAACAGGTCATTGTCCTTTCAGTTTCTGCTGTTTTCCACATCCTCACAGATTTCAAATATTCCAGCAGTTTTACTACCTTGGTAGCTAAGTTATGGATTATTCATCACTTCTATTACTTTTAATGTGGGTTCTTTGCCCTCAATTTCATGTGTATACTAAAGTGGGTTTACTGCAATATGTGAGCATGCCTGAGAATTATGATTATTTTTTAAGTACCAGCAGCAATGCTTTTCTTAAGAATTTGGAACTTGACAACTGCACCTAAAATGCTCAGTAGCAAAATTTCAGAGTTTGGTTTGTATGGCACCTAGAGGTAACTCTGTACTAAGAGGCTGCTCTTGCTATTTGCATTGGGTATCAGATGAGAAGTTTAAGATGCAAGATTCATTTAATTCCTAGGAGCTATTATTGACTCATCCCTTGTGTAACAGAGATTGAAGTGTTTTGAATGAATATGAAAAATATTAAATACGGAAATACTAAAATAGGAAACAGACAATTCTATACTCTTACAGATGTGTTAAATGTTAAATATTAAATATGTATGTGAAGGTGCTCAAAAAAAAATCTTGGTATTGTATGCAGTATTTATTCAGAGCAGAGCCACAAGGAAACTACTTTATTTCATCTTTTTCTTTTGTACAAACTGGCAGCATTTTTAAAACAGCTCTTTCACGTCAGCTCTGTACATAATTGTTCTGTTTTGGCTGGCTAGTATTATTTGCTGAAATACCACTTCTTATCTTCCATCTCTTTGCTGGCTGTTGTCCACTTTTCAGCTACTCCTCTGCATCTTCTGACTTGTTGGACTTCTTTGGGAGACGATTTATAGTGTTCCAGATTGTCTTTGTATGCTGCCCACTTTTGTTAATGTTTGTTTTTTTTTTTTTTTTTCTTAGTAGTATGTCCCACTATCGTATTAGTAAGGTGCATTCAGATTTTTTTTGAGTAACTGTGAAGGTGGCTCTCAATGTATTGCAACTATGTGGCAGTCATGAAGGAATATGGTTATTTAGTTTGGAGCCATAGTTCTTAAGTCCTTAATTACTTAAGATTTTCTTCTGATATGACAGAAAAGTTTCCATGGTTGCATTTCAAACTGGATGCCTTGCTTTTTTCATTGTCAGCGTCTTGTAGTTGTTTAATGACAATAACAATAAAAAATATCTCATACTTTCTTTTGTAGGAATAGTATAGAAAGATATCTCCTCATTAGGAATGAGAGAAGACAGTAAGGGATTATTATAATTTTTCTTCTTTTTATTCTTTATTTTAAAAACAAACAAACAAACAAAATGAAACAAAACACATTTTTAATAAGAACCTGGAATTATTCGTGTGTAGTCCATCAAGGCTTTTATGATCTTCAAAACAGGGAATGCTTTTTGTTCCAGCTGAAGTCGCATACCAGAGTGATGAGCATCAGAAACCCTAGAGAGGCAGGAAGACAGATGTCCTATAAGGTTAAATTCTTTTCTTCTCTGTGTTGAGTTTTCCTGTAGAACATACCATGATGTGGCATTAGCTCCAACTCTCACTTTTAAGAGTAAACTAAAGTCATTATTTCAGGCCATATTCTTGTTGTCACTCATTTTAATTTCTGGTCTTACATGTGTTGTAAAGCTCAACAAGATGATTTTTGTTGTGAGACCTAAATACAGCTTTATCATTGTGTATTAAAAAACATGATGACGGTTATTTGGTTAGCCACCAATTTCCTTTCTCATGCTCTCAGTCTCAGATTACTAAACTATCATCTGGCATTCTCAGACATGCTAACTAATTGCCCTGTAGTAGACAAATAAATAGCACATTTTACAAGTAATGTGTGGGCTGTACTAACTAATGTCAATTCATATGTTGCCTGGATACAGCTTTTATTTGTGTTTAGGATTATTTAATTAACTTCTTAATTGTAAAGTACGGAGAATCGAAGCATACAGTCCAAAGTCTAGTCAATGGAAAAACTCAATAGACTGTAATGGACTTTGGCTCTGACACCTACTGCTATGGTTGACAACCATATTGTTGTTGCAACAGAAAAAGTGAAAATTAAAAGGGATTTAGATGAAGTTGAAGATGACCATGTATAGGGGGAGGATGTCATTAGGCATACTGGATTAATGAAAATGCATTTGTAGAGAGCATTGTTCAACTTCTGTCATATAGAAAAGAGCATTTAATGGCTGCTCAAGTCAACATTGTTAGTCTAGGTTAAGCACGAAGGTCCTGTGGAAGAACTACTATATGTGGTAACGAGTAGTGATCTCTATCCGCTTTGTAGTGGCCTTTCTTATGGTTTTGGGAGGCAAGTCGCAAGAAATAGTAAATGTTTGATAACAGCATATTCCACTCAATGTTCAATGAAGAGACAGGAGGAGGTACAGGAGGTGTACAGGTAATGTTTAAAAGTGTGTCATGGCTCTCTCTCTGTAAACTTACATTTCTACACTGTATGTTTCTATATCTGATGTTTAAGTTAGTTGAGGAAGATGGTTGGGGCTGAGGCCTCTGCATTTAGAGATGTTGATCCAGGAAGAGAACTCCTCATTCATTTGCTCTCAAGCTATGGTGAATTTCTATCCAAGAGGAGAAGGGAAAATAGAACCATATAGCAAAATTGTTGGATTTAAGGAATTCAAAACACTAGCTAAAACATGAGTATATCACTAAGCTGCATCAGGCTGACTGTGCAAGATGAGATGGGGCCATCAGTTGGGTTTTTTTCAAACTCAGTTAGAGGTACAAAAAGTCCACAAAACCTTAAATGTATATGCTGTCTACTTTAATATCCTCCCAAGTAGGTTTAGGGTAGGAGAAAACACCGTAATAGTAGTGTATCTTTTACTATGGTTGTGACTGCCATTCCTGGTTTGTGGTGAAATTAGGGGGTTTAGTGTATAACATCTAATTTTAGCAGCTGCTGTGTAATAAGAAAGGATCAAAATAAATAAAAAAAATTCATTGATTAAATGAACAGTGTAGTGATAACCCAGTTCAAGAATATGGTGGAAGCCCTTTTTAGTAGAGGTGAAAGAATCTAAAGGAGAGCTTTCCACACACAATGATGTGGAAATAGCTGTCCAAGCTATAATGTCATTTCCAAAGCAGTGCTGCCGCTTAGCTACACCTTGGTGTGCCTAGGAAGTTAGGTTTTTGTTATTCTTTTTCTCAGTACATACTCGGTGTTATACGAGCCCAAGTACCTTGCAGATGTGTGTATATCTTAACTAGATGTGAGATGATAATTCATGGTATTACCTGGGTAGATTTAATTAATTTGCTCAGGTTAAAAAAACCAACCAACCAAACAAAAAAACCCAAAAAACCCAAACCAAAAACCAAAATCATGATCACGAGTTATGATGGTAAAATTCCCACCATATTACTCTAACTGTGTGGAAAGGGGAGAGATGCCAATGGACACTTAACCCACCCAAGAGCACTGAAAATTTGAAGGGTAATGAATGCCTGGTCCTGCTCTTCTCTGGAGGCATGACTGGTGGCTTGCTGCATGCTCTGCTCATCCTTGTAGGTGCAAAGACTTTCTCCTTGCTCGGTCTACGTTCAACCTGCAGCATGAATTAAAGAAGTGGGAAATTTATGCATGGCATGGATAGATGAGCTGCCTTGTCTAAAACAGAGACATCTGATGGGATATAAAGTCACTGTACTTGTTTTCTGAAATCTGTTTTACAGAGGCAATGGTTTACTGACTGTGAATACTTTCAGACTTGCTTAAACAAAAGCTGTGAACTTAAACCAGTCTGCTTTATTTGAAGCCAAAGGTTTGCATTTGCTGTACTGAAAGGAATTTTCTGCTGCCTTAATCTGACTGGAATGGAAAGTAAGATAAAATTTTTACATTTAAAAATTAAATTAAAACCCATCTTTTTCATCAGTTAGTTAGGTAGCTATAGATGCACACACATATATACGCAGGTTAAATACCAGCTCTTTCAAAGCTACCTCAGAATTTTGCTCTCACAGTGAATGCTCTCCGAGTTATGGCAAAAGGGAGGCTCAACTCCTCTGCAGAGATGATACGGTGGATTTGATTCACAGCCTAACAGAGTTAAGGTGTTTCATGCACCACAGCTTATTAAGAAAAAATTCCTCAGGATGTTTATTTGAGTGTTATTTACAAGACTTTGTTTATACCAGTACCAAATTCATCAGATTTTTTGAGATTGTATGCAGTTGAAATATTAAAGAGTAAAGCTTTCAGAAAGATTTCCTTCAGTACAATCTGTCCCTAACCCAGCTTTTACAGGCTTTTTATGGTAGCTACCTTACAGCCCATTCGTCCTTCAGAAAAGATGATCGAAGTTTTATATTATTTTTTTTTTTTTTTTTTTTTTTTTTTTTTTCACCATATGATTTTTCAGAAGCCAGGAGTTTCTCTCTAAAATCTCTTTCTTGCCTCATTATTTCCTGGCGATTCTGAGCCGGTTCTTTGTTTTCTATTCCAAGAGTCTGGAATGCCACACTATTTCTCATTCAATTTTTAAGGAAGAATTATCTGGCTGTCATGTAAAAGTTTCAGTATCCTGTTCCAAAAATGTATATTAATTTTATTTAATATTTTAACACACTAGTGTTTCATTTAAAACAATCTATCTAGTGTTTTTGTAACAGTGGTATGGAGATTTAAGGGAAGTAAGGTGTATAAGGATATATTGCCTCCTCTTCTCCAGCTCACTTCTCTTAGAAGAAAAGTGAAAATAAAATTACTTCACACAGTGCTGCCTTCTGCAGTTATGCCACAGTAACTGGCAAAATATATTTTTTATAAAATATTTTAGAAGAGTGCCCAGTCATACCTGAAAGCTGATTCTTGTCAGAAGTCCTATTTTCACCTGTTTGCTGCCCTTCTTTTGCCCTTCTTAGCTCATTGGGATTATGAAAAACTAATTTCTTTTTTTGTGTGTGTGTTTTGTTTCTTCTTTCTTTTTTTTTTGTGTTTTGTTTCTTCTTTCTTTTTTTTTGTTTAATTTTTTTTTTTTAACTCTGTGAGTGGTGTCTAGCATACTGTAAGTATCAACTTCAAGACATAGGAAAAAGCGGCACAGAAACCTGGAGGCCGGTATGTCCAAGACACATGTTTCCATGGGAAAGAACATGTCCCTAAACCCCCTTTCTGTCATCCAGTGCTTCAAGCAATTATGGCAGCCACATTGCTGACTTGTAACACACATCTTACTGTAGAACCTTAAGTGTGCAGGCATGGCACTCAAAGTCCACTAAATAGCTAGATGAGTTCAGCAAAACTGGCTTTTGAAATATAAAGTCCTGAGTCCAGTGTGTTTTAGCATGCTAGCTATTTTGCTGGGAAGAAAAAAAAACAAAACAAAACAAAACCAAAACAAAAACCAGCACAATGAAACACAACACGCTTTTTTTTGTTGTGGATTGACAAAATGGAAGAGGTGTCAATATGTCTTTGCTATGAAGGAAGTTTACAATACAAAAGTGCTCCACAAGGATAGCTTTCAAGCTGCTTTTACTCTGGGTTTTGGCCTTGAAACTCCAAATAATAATATGTTAAAAAGAATAATGCTGTAACTTGAAAAGATTCTCTAAGAAATGCACTGTCTTAAAAAAAAACAGCAACAACAACAAAAAAAACAAACAAAAAACCAAACAAGCAAACCCCCAAAAAACCACGAACACCACACCAAACATTCTGCCTCTCACACTTTCTCCTTCACAAAAAGCCCCCTGGCCAAATCAAAAAGAAAATACTTTCTTCTGCCCATTTCAGGCTGCAAACTAGACAACCGTTTTGCTTTTAATTTTGGTTAGCAGCTTGGACTGCTTTACTCCACAACTAACCTGAACAAATATTATGCCTTAGATCATTTCAAGAGAACAAATTCCAAAACAAGCAAAGAAACAATAGACAATTTTTTTTTTTTTTTTTTTTTTCCTCATGGAAAAAGACCAAGTAATTAATTATCCTTCTAAGAAGGATAGATAATCATTTATAGATTTTTTTTTTTTAAAATAAAAAAGTACAATTTATATAGATTTTAAGTCAAGAAGAAAAAAAATACCAACACAACCCATACACAGTAGTTTTGAACTAGCTTCAGCCCTACTGTGCTGTGTACACAGTGTAATAATACCCTTAGCAAAACAAGGCATCGTTTATACAGCCTCATGCTGCATAGGAACCCTGTAAATACTGGAATGTTACATAACGTAAAAGTGTCATGCTTTATGGAGGGTATTACATACTTTCGCTACCAGGAATGAAGCTTTATGGTTAGTAAAAATATTCATCTATAGACCTGTGACTGGTGTTGGGCAATATTGAATTTTAGAACACCATTGAAGTTCAGGCCCTTGTTTATATCCTGCTAAGTAAAATGTACAGACTGACGGCAGTACTTCCAGGTGGGTTGACCCCTTCCAACTCTTTGTGATGATCCCCTGATACAGACACACCGAGCGCCTGCTGATTTCGCGTTTCCTTTGAAAGGGAAGGGAAATAAAAGGCCCCATTACATAACCATAAGAGGGCTCAAAATCTGATTAAACTTTGACTGTGTCAAACAGCTTCCTCAGTAGCCCCAAGGCACACCTCGTGTCTCTCACTGAAGGAGGACAGAAAGGTGTCTTCCCTGTGTTCCTGCTGGGAGTGCAATCACCTGCACGTACCACAGCTTTTGCACAGTGATCTAGCCTGGGACTAGATACACCTAAGTGTTTCTTGCATGTGAGGACTCTTCATAAGTTTTCATGTCACTTGTTCCATTTTAAGAGCTTCTGTAGGGAGCTCCACTCTTGTTAAATACAACGGGGGGGGGAAAAGAACTCTGCGAAGAAAAAAAGTTTGCTAATCAAACTTGGTGATCATGGCAAATGTCCTGGCTGGAAAAGAACAATTTCAGGACTTTGCCAGCTCTCCTGCATCTGCAGACCTCTTTTCATTTTGGGGCATGAACCCTCTGTGGCTAAGAAATCACTTGTGCTCTTTGTTATTCTGTCATATTGTCTTTTAAAAATCTGATTAGAAACCAAAGATTTACAGCCCTGGTACAAGGCATGGCTGTCTGCAAGTGAATATACCTAAGGTGCTAGAAGGCTGAGAAGAAGGGTTGGGTCCGTTTGTTTGGGGATTCAAGGTACATGCACCGCAGGGCCTCCCTATTGGAAAAGGTGACAGGCACGAGGTGTCCATAACAAGAATGTACTTGGAGGCGTATTTATCTGGATCCATGGAAGCAGTCATGTATCCTTTTTACCCACAATTTGAGCTATCCAGGCACAAGCCGGCTCGGGAGGGGACGTAGTTAAGCTGGTGTGTTACTGCGTAGGCCAGAATACTCATTAACTGGTGCCCATGATGGCGTTAACATTGCTGCCCTACTTCAGCACAGGGCTGGCTTGCCTCCAGCAGGTGCAGACAGTCAGTGCAACAAATATATGAATGTCTCACACCACAAGAATGACTGGACCATAGGAGAGGGAATTTGAAAGCCTATTAAGTCCATAAACAACAGGGAGGCACAGACAGCACCTCTGAAAATCCTGCTACTCATTGAGGTTTCTTATTATGGATCTACATGCCTCATTTTGGGCTTCCTATCCTTGCTTATGATGTCTCCATTTCTCACCTGGATATCTTCACTGTTTTCACTGTTTTTTCCTGAGCAGATCTTTCTGTTTGCCTCTTACTAGAATATTTTGCCTGATATTTAACCAAAAACTCCTCTGCTATCGCAGTGGATGAAGAGAGCATTGTTGCTCCCAAGGGAACATTCTCTTCCCACATTTGTAACAAGATGCTTCTGAGGAAAAACTCAAAATAAGCTGTGTCTTTTTAATTTGACATAGCCTTGCATTAGTCTTTCCTATCTAACAGCCTGTCTCATACTGCTCATCTATCCTTGCTTTCCTGACTGCAATGATCTGCCTTCTGTGAAATTTTGTGAAGTCTTCCCTATCCTGATGCTAAGAGTAAGATCACATGAAGTGTGAACATGACAGACAGGTCATGGAGTCTCAGTGTAATGTGTTGCAAACTAAGCAAGCTCTGTTGGGTAGATCTGTTGTGGGTTTTTTGGGTTGTGTTTTTTTTGTTTTTTTTTGTTTTTTGTTTTTTGTTTTTTTTGTTGTTTTTTTTTTTTTTTTAAAAAAAAGGAAAAAATACAGAGTTTTAATATAAAGCTGAAGAACAGCTCAAATCAAACTGTTATTTTGTTCTGCTACTTTTTGGAGGCTTTTTGGCCCCATCTTCAGGAATAAAATATGTGGTGAGCCCAGCTAATTAGAAATGTAGGGTGCTTTCACACAGCGTATTAGGAACTGAATACAGAAACAATTATGTATTTTTCATCTCCATGAGATATTTGAGACCCAGGGAGGCAGGGCTACCTACTCTGTGCTTATGCCACACTACTGCCTTAATAAACATAAATAAGGAGAGATTATGGGCTTTGGATCTGGTCCTCTAGTGGGCTGGTGCTCCTTAGAAATGCCAAGTATCATCCCATTCTGACAGGGCCTGAAAAGGGGTTCTTCATCATGTAGTATGTCTGATCTTCAGAGTTTATACATCCATGTCTGACAGACTGTGCGCATATGTATGTTTGGTTTCCACACAGCATCTTATGGTGTGACAGCAGAATTGGGTCAAGTACTGATGAGATGCGGCTGATGTTATTTTTTCAGGACTGGAATTTGCATCTAAGTACATATTCAACGTTAGACTAAGAGACACAAGTCAGTAGATTCATTTAGGTTCATTATAGCCCTCACTTCTTGTATTACTTTGAGAATTGCTTAGTTTTCTGTTATTTTCATTTTATTTTCAGTTGCTGAATAAGAACATTATTGTCTGAATTAAAGTGCTTTGATAGCTTCGGAATGGAATTTCTCTAAAGCACACTGTGGGTTTATTATAACACCGGACTTTGGATTTTACTCTAACAGTGCATTAATTATGTAAAGCAGACCAAAATTTAGCAATGCTAATGGAGCTCAATGTATTAAAAAAAAAAAAAACTGAGAGGTGTCTTGGGACTCTGAACTTTTGAGTTTCTCCTATACTTTTCAGCTGGTTCAGAGATGACAAAATTAATCTGTTGTGCTCCTCAAGTTCTGGGTTTAACATCATATGCCCTTGATATTTGTAAGGTTGGGTAAGTGAAGATAGACATTGTTACTTGCTGAAAAAGAGTGAGATGACAAGTCTGTCTTCTCTGTGCCTATGTGCCTATGCTCGTTTCTGGCCTTAGCTTTGTAGGCCACATGGAAAATCTGCCCTCGAATATGGGACCAAGGACCAAGTGGATCCTTCTAGTATTGCTGCAACTTTTAAAAGATGCTGACAAGGATGTTCACTTGGGCAAGTAAAGAGGAAGCACTAGTTTTCTGTCTGCCATCTAGCAGAGGGTGGTTGTACCTGCGATCTCAAGAAGTCCTGGACTAGTTTCTCCAACAGTGCCCAGGGAATGCTATGGAGGGCCAAGGAAGATGACCAGAAATTCTGAGTACCCTAACCCTTGCAGTGAGAAAAGAAGGGGAATGTGGGCAAGCATTCAGTCTACAGCGTGAACCAGCTTGAATGTCATGAGTTTCCCACTGGCACGGAACAAGAAGAAAGTATTTACTGATTCCTGCAGTCTCAGGGCTGAGGCACAGCAACTAGAGCATTGTTTCTGAGTGAGGATCTTGACAAGACCATAGCCTAAAATCCCCAGTCTAAGTGCCCAGAAGCTCTGACAAAATTTAGATCCTACATGCGTGGCTCGAGTCTGTTTCTGACACAGTATCTACCTGCCTAAGTGAGCATTAAACTGTTTCTAGTCTTTTCTGCATTGCTGTTTTCCTGCATTGTGGACAAAAGTGTGACGTTCCCACAAAGATCTTCACTAGCAAGCTGAGACCTCAGAGCTGGAACACATGGGAAGGAATTATCACAGTCCTGAGGAAGAAAACTGACCCAGTTCCAGAAGACAGTGATGCAGAGAGAGAGCATTAGGTTTCATCAAACAAGATAGTTAAATCTCTGGCAGAAGTATTTCCAAATGTTGGAGGTCAATTCAGCTAATTTTTATTTTTAAACCTAAAAAATTTTGGTTAGAATTAACATCATAAAAATCCTATGACCAGAGTGGTTTAGGACTAGACTTTATGGGAGGTACTCACTTTCAAGCTAGTACTCTGAGGGTTGGTGTTTTTTTTTATAGTAAACAGAGAAGGAGAGAGGAAGGCCCTTAGTACTAGGACTGCGTCATTTGATCCATTTTAGTTATCTATTTAAGGATTAAATGAATCACGCCTTAGAAACACTTTCCACTGAAAAGTCTAGGTGAGTATCTCAGATACAGGCATATATATTTGTACAGATGTACCCCACTGCAGATTGTGACTGATACAGATTTTCTGTAGTGTTTTCCTATAGTTTAGCCATTCAGACAGAACTTTCTCTCTCTACCCTTTTTCTTGCAACTGGAGAGTTGTTTTCTGAATGTTGACTATGAAATAGAACATTGCCTATAAAATCAGTAGCAAATAAAAACCAAATCAAAATCTATTCATACAGCGCTCTCAAATCAAATGAAAACTGTGCCTTCAAAAATGTGTTGCTTTAATGGATGTTCTAAAAAGGGAATATTTCTTGTTTAGCTTAAGCAAGAAGCTTTCAACAGAGACTCTTCTACAACCCTATTAGCAAGAAACAAGGCAATCGAGTTTAGAAAGTGTATAGTATAGATGTTAGACTGCTCTGTGCATTCCACATCTATGTTATGAGCAAACACAATGTGAATATAATTGAAAAGTATTTTCTGTTGTGTTTTTTTTAATTTAAAATTATCTGAAAAATGCTGTCCACTTACATTGCAGAGGTCCACTTAAAGCCACTCTAATTTGTTGAAGCGACAGAAATTTTCAAGAGCAACCTCCCACACATCTACCTATTCATATTCTTCATTGATGTTAATTTATACTTCCACCTAGAAAAGGGTACATTTCCCATCGCATACCTCAGATACCAAAGGCGATAAGCTATTGAAAAATAGTGTGGGGTTGGTTTTTTTTCCCTAACGATACTTCCTTTATATGTGGGTTTCTAGGATTACATTAGGGCAAACTTGCTCCAAGGCAATCCTACTAACTGATGTGTTTCCTAACTCTTAAATGTTTGACTTTACATCCTTAGCATTATGTAATGTCAGTTCTGCGTGTAGCATACATCCTGCTGACAGTCTGAGTGCTGGCTGCTTAGCTCCCACACACCCCTTCCTGGTCAGTGAGTGAATGAGCCACTTCTTTTCAATGCTCAGAACTCCTTTAAGCTCCCATTCCTTTCTCATCCCCCAAGGCAGCGTAGCTGATTGACAAGTAAAAGGTCTCAGCCTCCCTGCAGTGTTCTCGCCAGCCAACCTTAGGTGCAAAAAGCAATTCACATTTTGTCAAAACCAGAGAGGTGATTTTACAGTGTTTTGACAAAAATATAAAAATGTGAAGTAGTTCAGCTTTTGTTGCTTGTGGAGCCAGGTTAAAAGCCCAGTAGGTGCTGAGTAACACTCTAGTAAGCAGCTGGTTCAAACTGAGAGGCCTCTGTAACCACCCCAGTACCAGCACTGCGGCTTCGCCACCCTCCCAGATGGGAACAATCACTACCACAGATTTCTGTACCCTGTTTAGTCTGCGCTTTTTCACCTCTGGTTTCTTTCATCACTCTTACATGTTCTTTGTGCTTCTGACAGCTGGGACGTTTGTACACACATTGCCTGTTATTTGAGAAGGGGATCCAGTGTGAGAGATGGTCAGTCCTGGCTGAATGAAGGGGAGGCCTCTGTGTGGCATTCCTACTGTGGCTGAGCTCTTGTGAAGGCTGTGTTGCCCTTGGGAAGCGGAGGAGGAGGAAAATGGTCTGTCCGGCTGCAGTGTTATCTGAGGGATGTGAGACGGGGAAGGACTTGATTCTTTTAAGTTGATTTTGGTCTTGGAAGAACAGCTATCCCATAGCCCTGAGGGGTCTGACTATCCTTGCCCATGCCCAGGACTCCCCTCACTCTGCTCATAGCCCAGGACCCACGTCAGCCCTGGGGCCTCCCCAGGGCCATCAGCCCCTGCCCCAGCGGCACTGCAGCAGGGCTAGTCTCCAGCTCCCCACAGCCCTGCCCGCCCACAGGCCCGTGTCCCAGCTGGGCCTTAAACTGTCCCCATGGAGATGCCTCGTGCTTGGGGATTTACTCTTGGTAAATCCATGTTGTTCCTAGTCACTGTTCTCTCTTTCATCTGCTCAAAAATGGTTTCCAAGAAGATTTATTCCACAATTTTTCCAGGGTCTGAAGTGAAGCTGAGCAGCCCAGAGTTCCCTGAATCACTCTTTCAAAGGACCCCAAAGAGGAGTTCCCAAAGGACCTTGCTTTTTTTGAAGACGGGTACAAAGTTTGCTTTGTACCTCCATGACCCTTCAAAGACAACGGAGACAGGCCTCACTATGGCACTGGCCAGCTTCCTCAGCACCCTCAGATGCAGCCCCTCGGGCTGATAGGGGTTGAGTTCTCTCTCCCCCTGACTCAGCCTGCACCCACTGCTGGTACTTCCTTTCCTCTTTGAATCTTGCCTGCGGAGACCTGAAAGACCTTGTTGGTAGAACCTGGGACAGAGAAGGCAATGAATACCTCTTATCTGTCCACCTTCACTGAATCACCTACTCCCTTCAGTAATGGACCCTTATTTTCCTTGTTAGGCCTTTCATTTTGGCAACTGCATGCCCCAGAGGTTTCTCAAGAAAGCTCAGGCTTTTTGAGCTAGGCTGTCCTTCCAGTTTTAGATGGTGAAGTCTCAATGTCTTTATATTCAGAGTCTTTGAGTGCTTCATTGTGGAAACTTAACAATTCCTTTAACCTACTTTTACATCTCTGTATGTAAAGGAGTTCTCATGTATGCACTTGCTGAAACAAATATCACATCTTGTCTTCCAGAATATTCCTACAGCACTTAACCTGATAAGCTGTTATTCCATTTAATGTCTTTGCTTCTTCCATATACTCAGAATTATCCTATTAGTGTGTATGTGGGCACCTATTCAAAATTATTTCTAATGACCTTAATTAGGCTTATTTGAAATTTGTAATTATTGCTTTTCAGCCTTTATTTAGAACCAGATTCTTGTGACTTTGTCAGAAATTGCAGGAGTTGTAAACAAAGTTTAAGGCATTAACAACTGCTCTAGCAGCTATAAGCAATATGCACTACTCCTGTAATGTTCTTCAAGTTGCAATAAATTTGTATCTCTGCCTGCCTCAGTGCTTTAACTGCTTGAAGTTAAGATTTTAAAGTAATCACCTCTTACTAAATCATTCTCCAAAATTAGTGTAATAAGTACCTTCTTAATGGTCAAAGAATGCAGCCCAAACCAACAAACTTCTTCACTAAAGGAAAACATGTCCATATTGATATAAATCACAAAAATATGTTATCAACTACTTTCTTAAATAGTTTTGGGATTATTTTTTTTTTTTTTTTTTTTACTTTCTTTAAAAATGCTGGGCTGAAAATCATCCTATCTTTCCTTTTCATGGGTAGTCATGTGTATGACAGTGGGTACATCTTCAAAAACCTTTGAAGTCCATATATGCTGAGAGAAAAGAGGCATATTTTAGTATTGGTCACTCATTTAGTCAGCCTGACCCTTGCAGGTTCCCTTCCCTTTGTGCACAGCTCTCATCTTGGAGTTCAGAGCAAATTTGGAACAGGAATCATGAAGGTTAAGTTTTGATCATCCATTCAACTGAAAGGAGAGCCTGCTGTAAAATGTTGCTTCTGTCTTGTCATATATCCATGCTTTCCTGTACGTCAGGCACTTTGCAGACTGTGGGAACTCCTCAACTTTCAGCATTTCAAAGGCTAGAGACCTGCTGTGTCAGTAAAGGACAGATCAACAATGGCAGGCCTTTATGGTCCTTCCATCCCTCTCCGTGGTCCTCTGGATTTCTTTGTCCATTCCTGTTGGTGAAAGGAGGAGCTAAGGCCCAGCTCATAGGCCCCTTACTTCAGGCAGAAGAAACGTGGCCTGCAAAGTTCAGCCACGGACAATCTACCAAGACACAATTCTTTTTTTTAAATGGTAAACTTTCAGCCTGCAGCACCTTATTCCATACAGCTGTAGTGCTCAACACAGTGCAGATGTTCTCTTTACTGGAGAATGGAGGCAATACCGCAGAACTATGGATAGTGCTGAAAACTTACCAGAATTACATAGCACATATCTTTTGTTACAGTGCTGCGAATGACTGTGTGGGGCTGAAGGTGAAGCTTCTCGTGTAAACAAAACTTTCTGATAGTCAGCAGTAGTTTTATCTCCACCCTGATTAAAGGAACATTATCTTAGTAAATGTTTCTTATTGATTGCACCAGTTTATAATCTTGCTCAGCTAAGAATCAGAGCACTTCAATCTTTCTTTCAAGCTCATTGCCGAAAAAATACACTGTGTTTTTGCACATTTACTGTGGGATATGGTCAGCATCAACTTGGGGCAGCAGTAATCCCTAGTGGAGTACCAAGTACTGAGTACAGTTATCTTTTGGTTAGCCTGCTGGTTTTATAATTCCTTTAAAAATGAATTCCCACATAGTTGCTTTCCAGGGAAGAGCAGTGTTTCACAGATAGATGTACTACTGTTTGTTTCACAGTAGTTTTTGCTGCCTTTTACTCGTAAATGTACTTACACATTTTACTTTTAAATGGAGGACATGTTAAACAGCCTTTTGTTCAAGTGGATAGCATATGGTGACCTAAACATCTGTATTCCAGGACTGGTACATCTTTTCTACCATCTGACACTTATAGGGCACAGTGTGCCTTTAGTTCATTCCTTGTAAAGGTCTCTCCACTTTTATATAACATCTGTCCTTTTGGTTTTTTAATCTTAAAAGAATATACTTTTACTTACCTGAATTTTAAACCCAAGGTGTTTATATCCTTACATCACTGAGAATTCTTAAAAACAAATGTTTCCTGTGGGCATTGCAGCTTAGAGATAACAATGACTAGGTAACAACTACTGCCAGTAAAATATTCCATCTTTAACAAAGGTTTTCTTTAATGGTGAGAGTAATTACAATATTACAGTTAAGTATGTGCCAGGAATTGGAAGTAGTTATTGGACTACACTGGTACCCAGAATCTTAAAACAATTCATAACAAAAAAAAATTAAATAAACAAAATATGATAGCACCTTTACAGCCTTAGCAGCAGCAAAGATATTGGGCAAGGTATGCAATGAATGCTTAGAGATATTATGCAAGGTGGACCATTTAGAAATATACAGCTTTCTCTTGTGCTGAAAGGTCTATTTGTTTCAGGACTTGAGGACACAGTTTAGTTTTCCATTTCAGAAGCCTGAAGATATTGGGAGGGAAGTTCTGCCTTCCAGAGTGTTCCAAAAGGAAGCAAATTTCTATTTTTTTTTTTTCCTGTTCAGAAGATATAACATGGAAACTTAATTTAATAGGACTATGCTGATCTTTCCTCCCAAACTCTTGGGGCTGCATAGAATGGTTGTGCTCTCAGTGGCATTGATGCCAATACTGAGCAAATATAATGTCTAGGCAGTTGGAGTGTTTGCTTTGGTTGTATTTCCAAAACTTAGTCAAGAATAGATGCCAAATCTACAGGAGAGTGAAAGAACTTCCTGGCAGTTTGACTGCTTTTGTAGCAGGGTCATTTTGTGGCTTTTGTTCGCTGGTTTTAATTAATCATATTTTTTTTCTCTGTAACTGCTCCAGCAGGATAATCCTTTTACTATCAAAATGATAGAATTTGAGTGGCTATGAACTTACCAAGAGTCTGGGACCCAAAGAGGTACCACTGAGAGTAGTTTGATGATGCCTGCAACAGGGTAAATAGCTTCTTCTAAAGATGCGTCCAAGAATCCACTCCCTCTCATGAATGAAACAGCACACATTGCTGAGGATGAATATAGAATATAGAGTTGTTTCCCAGCTTTCAGTCTTCAACAGAACTTTGAATTGCACTCTGACCCCAAAGAAGTAGAAAAAGACTAACGGTATAACCCTTAGAACGAGATTTCTGGGTAAGGGCTGGATTCAAATGAGTTGTCTGTAGCTAGAAGTTTTCTTTCTGAACTGAATTTAAAGGCACAGTTGCCTAAACCCAAGGAAAGTAGAGAGAAGGGGGTTGTTCATTGGGATGAGTTTCTCTACTCTTTTGTTTTCTGCAATAAAGCTCATTGTTCAATTAGAATCCATCTTGTGGAATTATTAGGCATAATGGGAAGTAAACAGAGACAAGAAAACCAAGGCAGTAGGACAGAACACAGGAAAGGACACAGTTTAAAGTTCAGATATAAAAGAAACAGTGGTAAGATGCACCCTGAGATGCCACTGCAGAACTACACGTTTTAAGTGCGTTAAAGGGCAGGCTTTTCGAAAAACAAAACCAAGCTCTTTAAGTGGTGTGACTTGTTACAAAAGACTGCTTGAAGCATCTGTTTGCCAGAGAAGACAGAAGTAGAGTACTACGAGTCTGGCAAAGCCGCCAGCCAGGTCAGTTGCTTATGCATGGCCTGTTGGAGTTACCGCCTGCAGGACAGAATGTTGTTACTGTTGCTAAGCAGTCTAAATAAATGGAAAGTGAGGTGGCAACGGTGCCATGAAATAGCATATGCAATAATTCTGATATGCACTACCACTTTTATGAGCCTTGTGCATATTAAGCAATCCAAACCAAACATAGATATTTACGTAGTAAAACCATTAAGAATAAAGAATGGTTGATGATTTCAGCTGAGTTTGCTGGTACAGATTCAGGAGGCCAGCATCCTGATGTCAAAAGGAGAGCTAGATAATTGTTGAGCGGGACATTACTGGATAAGAAACCACATCATATGTGACCTAGAAAATCTGATGGTTTTCCACCCAGCCTTGGAAAACATAAAAGTAGTGTCCCTAAGACAAAGGACACTGACTGGTGGTTCCAGAAGAAATAAAGAATGTTAAAAATGACTTTTTTATGCTTCAGCTCAGTTTGAGAAAGGATCTTGCTGTGCTCTTTTTGCTGGTTTGTGGGGTTTTTTGGTTTTGGTTTGTGGATGGGTTTTTTTGGTTTGTTTTTTTTGGGGGGGGTTGTTTTGGTTTTGTTTTTTTTTTTTTTGAGAGCACATACCAAGACTGTTGTTAGTGGAAATACAGGGCTTAGTTTCTAAGAGAAGTAGAGACCCTGCTAAAGTCTTAATAAACTGGATTCTTGTGCTGTTGTCTGCTGCCACACTATTATTTGCACAGTCATGGCAAAATTTTGAGAAATTGAAACTATATTACTGACAGATGGAACTGTTTCTGTTTAAGGACAGAAGGTTTTTTATACAGCATTTATTTAAATATAAGGATTTCTTTGAATGCTTGTTTACAAAAGTTTAAGACAGCAAATTAGCACTTTCTTAATAAAAATTTGTTTCCCCTAGTAGAATCTAGTTTTCAAGAACCTCACACACTTTTGTAATATACCATGTAACAAAATTAATTATAAGGCCAGCATTTTTAAGATATTCAAATGCTGTTTGGAGAGGAAAAAAAACCCAACTAACACCTTCCTGAAATAACTCCAAAAATCCTTAGGCATTCTTTGCTTATAGATGCATGTCTTCCCATCTCTTCTCATAATAAGGATACCACAATAAAACTTATATAATGAAAATGCAGGTTTGTTGTTGTTGTTCCTATAGTAAAACAGAAGCAAGGTACGGAGGAAACTCGCTCAGTCATCAGTCATCCTAAAGACTGAGCAACCCCATATGAACAGTGGGAGAATAAATAAAATAACAATGGGGATTTATCAGAGTTGTTATCTGGGCTTCATGTTCCAAGATACACTCCTTGCCATGCACCTTCCAGCTTGGTCCCCTGCATCTAGATTGAATTCTGGTAGATGTCAGCTCTCAGTACCATAGCAGAAGGTAGCCAGACACAAATGCCAACTTTGAAAGTGCTGTGCTACATCAGAAAGTAAACATAACTGAAGAAAAAATTACAGATTGACCAAAAAAACCCTAATGTTGTTCAATTTTTTGTTAAAAAAATAAAGTCTCCTTGTGGTTTTCCTGAAAATATATTTTTTAAAAAATGACTTTAATTGCAGAAAATTTCAGTTCTGAGGATGCAATGTTTTTTGTTACATGGGCTACTAAGCAGAACATTTCTGACTGGCTCTTAAAATGGTATTCACCTTGAAAAGTAATTCTCTCCCTGGTAAACAAGAGGTCCAGTAACACTTCTTAGGTAGCATAGCTAGTTGGTATGACTCCTGTAGCAGAAGAAAGATGGCTTTTATGAATTTCAGCTGACATGAACTTCATACATGACAAACCCAAGATCAGGCTGACAACTTGCTGGCAAATTTCAATGGAATGGGAAGGTGGTTAGGCGTGCTATTTTTCTTTCTCTTCCATAATAAATGTGCATTTATATTGTTTTTTAAATATAAACTCCATCTGGCTAAGCTTAATTTCAGTGAGAACAGCTACCTCTGAGAAACAAAATGAAACAAAATAAAACCAAAATATACTTGCTCTCTAGATCCTAACTAGTAGGGCCCAAACAAGGGTTATTAAATGATACTTTCAGCCATGAGGTAAACAGAAATGAATACGCCTTTGTCATAAGGAACACCTTAGTTATATTTGCGAAGCCAAATTATGTATCAGCTGTAGACAGTAACTCATCTTCCAGTAACTGCCTTGTATGTTTCAGCAGAACGTGCAGCTGAAGCCCAATTGCAAGATGTATCATCAGAGTAATTTATAATATGTATGTAGTGTTCATCAGAATATAAATATATAAAAGAAAAAACATGCATACAGAAGATAAAACACACAGTTAAGTAAACTGTGCTGCCTGAAAACTAAACATCTTTAAAGAGATATATTGTAAGGCAAGTAATTTCAGAACACAGTGAATGATAATCAGATTTATAAAATAGTTTTAGGCATTGCTGTCTCTCATCCCATGGCATTGACTTTCACATCTCTAAGGAGCAGCTACTTTTTTATGCTGATGTAACCTCAGCAGTTAATTGGGAAAGATGAAGAAACACAGGTCATATGGAAGGGAATGAAATCAATTACAAGACAGGGAAGTGAAATAACTGCATGTGTGATCGTTTGATGTGTTTTCTGGCGGGGGAAGTGGTTTTGCTTTCTCTCACCCCTTCCCTTCCAATTCTTTAATGTTTTATTCTTTTTAGACAGCTAGCAGGAGGCATACTGAATTTTTAAAGTTGATTTTGACCAATAAGCAGTACTTAGTACAAGATAGACAAAGGTGGCTTGGCTAAATCATGAGCCTTTGGGCTTGGTCCGAGCTCTGGCTCCACAGGTGCTTACCATCTGATAACAGCAGAAGAGGAAAAACCTGATATACTGATCAGCAGCCATTTCTTCCTCTGCCTTTTGGGAAACTCAGCTTTTCTTCAGGGAACACAGGTACAGCTGTTGCTCATGAAATGGTTACAGGATGTTGACGGTCAAGTCAGGCACCATTTTATGCCAGTATTTCTTTACTGTTCAAGCTTGTGAGCGTTTCACATGCCCAGGTAATCTGGATAGTAGTCCAGGTGCCATACAGATGGTGAGTCTGATCTTTTAATATATGCTTTTAAAATCCGGATGGCATTATAACAGCTGTCATTTGTCTTACTTCTGACTTCAAAAGGATGTTAATTTCTCTCTCAGGACTGGGAAGAATACATACTCAATGATGTGAAGTGCTTTTATGCTTTGTGCCTTGTAAGGGGGATTCTAAAGAATACTGTTTAAGAGGGGCTGGTTTGCTTGGGTTTTGTTGTGTTTTTTGTTTTTTGTTTTTTTTTTTTTTTTTAAGTCTTATTTCTTATGTGTGCTCTAATCAGGCCCTTTATAGAGGGTTCATTTTGTCTTCCTTTGCACTTACCCATTGGGATGGCTCCAAAGCCAGTAAGGATGTTACTGGAGGGTACGTGGTTGAGGTATTCATTTACGATTGAATTCATCGTTTGCTTTCTCTCTCAGATGGTTACATCCCAGTCTGTCAAGGAACATCTGCCTACTCTTGATAGGCTGAAAATTAAAACAAAATTGAATTTTTCTCTCTGATCAGGAGTGCTTCCTTGCACGCGTTTGCCATTTGGGAATGCAACCGCATCTGCAGCTATCCTTGGGTGACAATGATCAAGCAGTGGCCAGGACAGCTTTCTTTTATCTGAATTTGGCCACAGTTGGCATGCGGTCTTTACTTTTGGCTGCCAGATCTCCACCCTCTAATCATACCTCTCTTATCTGATAATCTGACTGCTGTAGGCCTTTCTGCCTGTGTCTATATCTTTGATATATTTGGAAGCAGATAGTTATTAGCTGAAGTATTTCCTGGTTGTTAGGTCATTAAATTTTCTAACTCTCAGATTTTCAGTGGATTTTGAGATGCTGGTCTTGCTGTCAAAGCTCCTATATAATTTGATAATTGACAAACTGTCCCCATACCAGTTTTAGACAGAAATGCTAAAGTTGGAATTTCTTTGATTTGAGAGGGCCTATGAGCATCTGTGGTCTCATGGGCTTTTTTTTCACTTAAGATATCATCAGCAACATTTGAGGGGGATATTTTCTGCTGTCAGTTTACAGGAATATCAAATGTGCCCAGAGCACAGGATAAATGTTTGCATGTTTTGTCTTGAACCTGAAGAAGATAAATCAATAATTGTAAATGAAAATGTGCAAATGAAATTATGCTTTAAAATGCTTCTTGGAGTACAGCTTTAAAATTGCAACTATGCTTAACATTCAGCTATGCAGCAGTCTCTTCTTCATTATGGGGCATAGTCAATATAGCTGTTGCAAAGTATATGTATGGGTGTCAGTGAGTTCAATAGTACAGGATGCGGGATCCCATGAGCGGCCTTTGCTTTTCAAAGAACAGCCCTTTGTCACTTTTGACAGACAGTCTTCAGTTTATAAAGAACGGACTGAAAAAGTCTGTGTGGAATAAAGTGTCTTTGAAGTACACGGCACCAGTTTATTTTTTTTCAAAACCAAAATTCTAAATCATGCCATAATTTCCTTTTCTGTTATATAGAAAAAGAAATAATGGTAATGAACATTTTGCTGTTAATTAAAGTAAGCAAACAAACATGGTCCAAGACTGAAATCCCAGAATTTCTGGGCTATGTGTCTGATTTCAAGTTTGTAGCTGGTCTCCACCTACAAAATGGGATGGTAAAGAACCCTAAATGTAACTCTCACCCCCAGGCTTTGTAGATGATCGGATGTGGCTCTGACTTGCGCAGAACCATAAATATAAAGCCTAGTAAATATGAAGACCTGCAATTGGATCCAGAAAACTGGTTGCATGCACAATTCAGTGGGGCTTAATTGTCAGCTTTGATTGTGGGATAGAGGCCATTTTTTTTTTCATTTTCTTCAAGTCTTACGTAAGGGCACTTTCAGAAACCTCACTGTCTATGTTTTGGAGCTGAGTAGGGTCCTGTTTTACTTTGCAGCTGGAGTGGAATTATTTCAGGAGGACTTCTGTTCCGGTTTTTGGCTTAGCTCAAGAGGCCACAGACTCAACCCAATGGCATTTCTCTGTATGTCTGTAAAACAGTAACTTCTGAACACCACATCCGATCGCTTTCAAAATTTTAGGGAAAGTTACGGGTTTTGATAGCCAAAACCTTGTTGATTTCACAGAAAAGCAATAAGAGAAAATGGGAGACACATGGAGCTTCTACTTTCTCTGAAGTACAGCCACAGTTGCAGTCTTTTTAAGTCAAAGACCTGGTTAACGGTTCCTGTACAGCAGAGTAGAAATGTCATCTCCTTCTCACAGTTGCTTAACGTGTTATTATTCTGATGGACTGCCTCCTACTAAAGTGCTGGTGGTGGGAGATGGAGGGGAAAATGGGAGATGCCAGAAAGTGTGGAAGAGTAGTCTGTGGAGTTAGAATATCGTAATAAAGAGAGACCACAGCTCAGATACCGTCAGGGACAGAAAGAGCGAACAGGGTTTATGTAGAGACAAGGAAAGAGCCTGCTGATATTGGAGACAAATGGGTTGCACAAAACCAAATTTCTCTGGCCCTTGTGGACTAGAAAAAATGGAGATTCAGCTGCCAAGAAAGGAATACTGGGGCAAGCTCAAGGCCGGTCAGAAGAAGAGGGTGGGGTGGGGACTGGAGCAGGAGTGTGGGGTGTTCTGCAACCAGGAGTTTCTGTAAGGTGCACCTGGGGGATCCTGCTATGCCAGGGATATGCCAGCTGCTGTGCTGCACAGGGGGGGCCTCACTGCTGTGGAATGAGACAATGCAAGCAGATAAGGAGAAATTTTGCATATTAACTGGGACAAAGATATCCCACAGAGCACCTCTGGGAAAGGGGAAGGAGGTTTTAACAGCAAAGCTGATTTGGACAGATGGGGAGTGCAGAGGAGAGACTTGGGAGGAAGGGAAGAAACCTCTGTGGCACAATGCAAGCTCAGCTTACAGAAGCTACAGAGTGTGTGACCCTCTCATTAACTTCATTTCACAATGTTCCCTGCATGCTTTGTGTGGCTTCCAAGTAACGCATGACATCAGCCATCTTAATAAAAACCACCTGCTTGGTACATTTTATGTTCAACTCTGTTAAACTTTCCTAGTCCAAAATATCCAGTGCTATCTGGAACAGGAGTATAATTAATTTTCTCTAGATTTGCTGAGATTTGTTAAAGGCATTCTTTCCTTAAGAAGAACAAAAATGAATTTATATTCTACATATTTCAAAATCATCTTTCAGATGTTCAGCTTTGTACACTGATAAATATATCTATCAAAATTAACTCCTGATCCTCCTCTTGAACCTAGTCTACTTCTAGCCACGTTCATGACCTGTGATTCAAGAATAAATGAATGACCCCTGTACACTAGGGAAGTATAGAGTGTAAATGGCCACAGATCTAGTGGGAGGAATGTTCAACACACCCCAGAAGAGCTCTTTAAGCTTCAGGTTGCCTGGAGTCTTTCAAATCAGACAAGAAGCTATGTTTATGCATCCCGCAGCACAAGGAAGAAGCTGCTGTGGGCCAGAGGAAATTACTATCAGCAGTTAAACTAGCTGCTTCAAGAAAATAAGGAGCAGCAGAAATAATTGCTTAGCTTTCCACTATTGTGGTCCAAGAAGTCCCAGGTTGTGATGTTGCTATCTGTTAAATATTAGCTTAATGTCTCTGAATACATAACAAAAGATAAGAAGGCCT
>KL276416.1:27281-39525 GCA_000699545.1 Podiceps cristatus | reverse complement strand
TACTTTGGAAAGTTTATTCAAATTTTGTTTAGCTGTGACAGAGGTTCACAAAGTTCTCGGTACTGAGACAAGGACCTGTCTTTTTTGAAGAGTCTGAGTTTTCATTGTAGAGTTGTAGCTAGAAGTCAGAGCTCCTTCCTGTGGCTCCTCGCTTTCCAGTCTATTCTGTTATTAGTGACTGAAGAGTGCCTCAAGGTAGATCATCCATTTTGAGTGAACAGAGGACTATCAGGAGGTTTTTTAACCTCTTTTTGTTTTATAAAAAGTCAGGCACAAGGCTGGCTTCTGAAAACATATTTTAGGACACAGAAAGGGGTCATGACCCTGAGAATTTGCTGTTTAAATCAGCAGAACTTCTTTGGAGACTAGCTCAGATAAATGAAAGGGCATGGGCTCTGCTGATTGTGCCACAAATTTCCCAGAGTGCTTTTTTTGAACAAGACAGAAAAAGATTTGCCTGAAGGGACATATGAATATGGGGCACATGAATAACTTTTTAACACAGAAGTTCTCTTTTTTTTTTAAGGGGCAAAAATGAAAGGACTAAAAAGTGTGGGTACCATAGAGACTGGTGGAGAGACGAAAGCATGAGGATGGCCTCTGTGCACTTTCAGTAGGATGTGCAGCACAGTGGGGAAGTTGGGTGGTCTTCTGAGACCGCTGGACCCTCCTAGAATTCTGCTGCCAGAGCTCAAAGCCTCAAGTGGTGAAGTCCCTGTGCCAAGCTTAAAACATGGGGCTCAGTCTGGAAGTAAAAAATGAATGAGATTGCACTTCCCCTGTTCTCCTTTGAATTACCTGCAGCAAGGAGACAGAGAGAACGTGCCTTGCCCCAAGTGAGGATTTCTTGTTCAAGTCTTTTGGAAAGAAATGGAGTAAATTGATCTTTGTTTACACTTAATAGTCCATCATCAATACTGATCTTCTTTGCTGCCTTTTTGCAAATGTTGGTGTCTTTTGGATTCTTTTTGGGGATGAATCAAAAGGGCATTACCACACGTAGTACAAAACAAAAAATCTATTAGAAATAAGTCTTTAAATGTAAATGCTGCAGACCTCTCTAGACACATGCTTTTTAATCTATTTCTTTGCCTTCCCATCCTATTTTCACATTTAGGTATGAGTAGCTGTAGTATAAAACAGAGATATATATTTTTGTCTGCTTAGGACATGAGAAAGGGCACAGTGCTCTCTGTTTCAGCAGCTGTTCTCAGAGGCCAGTGTGCTAACTGTATTTATTTATTAGTGGGTTGTTTGGGTTAGGCTATTTTTTTCCCAGTAGAACTTGTTGCAATTTTGCTGTAATCGGTGAACATGCTTTCCCTTTCTTACATTAACAAAGAGAGTGGCCCAAGAGAATTTAATGGATTTTTCCCTTTTGACCTCTAAATTTCCCAGGTTAAGATTTTTTCCTACATGGATCTTCCATTATCATCTATCTCTGAATGCATCCTCTTGGTATGTGAAATAGCAGAAGTATATGCCACATGTTTTCTGAGGATATGAGCCATAACCCTCAGAAATGAATTTGCTGCTTCGCTAACCTATAAGCCATTGAAGAAATTACATCTGGATGAATAACGTAAATATATTGCAATCAAAGAAAAGCTGCTGATTCTTTTTGACTGCAACCGTGGTTTCTGATGCTTTCTTAATTTTCATTTACATGTATCTGGAGTAATGATTAATCCAATGAAATGTGCAAAACTGCCCACATAAACCTGATTTTTCATAAGCAGGAATTATCTTAAAGCATCATTAAGTGTTCCAGCATTCAGATCTAAACTTACATTTGTGATGCAAAAAACATTTCTCATATGTGTATCTTCAGTTCTCAAATTTCCAGTAGTTCATGAGGAAGAATTTTCATCCACTTGGTAACAGTATCTTTCTCTGCAAAGGTTTACTCATAGCAAAAGCAACTGTGTTTCTTCTGAACAGTAGCAGAAATATGTTGCTTATCCCTAGATGAAAAAAAAAAAAAAAAAAAAAGTCAAGCTGAAAACTGACTTCCCTTCTCCCTTCCTGTTCAAACTGTGAAATTGGCCAGAAAAAAAACCAATAATTTTATTTTGGTTCCTGTTTCTGAGTCATTCTGATCCTCTGTGTTATGATCAGAGGAATCGGTCCTTCTTAAAAAAAAAATATGAAATGCTGGTCCTCTTGATTCCAGCTGTTCAGGCCTTAAGATAAAACAAATGTCATACATACTGTAATAAATTCTGAAAGCCAGTAACACAATGAAAAAACATGATCAGAAGCTCTGCAGAAAGGCACAGGTGGAAAGACTAGCTTGAGGGCTGATACAGTTTTTGCTGACTTTTCTTCTGGTGCCTGTCATGACATCATGAGAGAGCAGGGAGCAGTATATTCACCCTACAGCAGTGGGGGCCTGACCTCCCTGGTTCTCTCTCCCTGGTTTTAGGTCTCCAGAGATAAATTGGGGCAGAAAAGCATTAATTAGTATATGAGTATATACTAGATGCTAGTGTATCGTCACCTGTTACAGTTGTACTTAAGCACCGCAATTTTCAAGAACAGGACAGTAGCTCCTAAAACTACTCGTGAGTCTTGTAGCAAAGGTCTGTGTTCTGGATTTAAGTCTGAAAAAGCAAAAGATCTTCCACTTGCTGTGTATTTTTAGTAAATACAGCTATTTGGGCTCCACTACCCCTGTACTTTTTCATAATGGCTTTGTTGCATAAAGACTTAAAAAAAACCCAAAAAAACCAAACCAAAACAAACCCCCAAAACAAAAACACAACAGTTCACATAAATATTCCCAAGACAATAGACTCTGAGGTTGTAAACACATGCTTGTGACCTTATTAAGATTAAGAGAATTTTGATCTGAGAAGACAAAAAGCTTGTGATCAAGCAAATACAGTCACAATAATAACAAAGGAAAAGAGAAAATTACTGTCAGCATAATTACATTGTGAGTCTCACTTCTCTGTCCTGCCCAATGCTGCCTCTTTGTGACACTCTTTATTTCAGGACATAATACATAGTTCATCCTAATGGAAATCCAGAAGTGTCATAATTTTAGTAAGTAAATTTTTACTTACTGTATTATTCAAAGGAACAAAACTCCACAAAATTAATTTTGTAATCCAGGATGGCTATGAAATGGAAGTCAGTGCAAGCACTTCTGAGTGTTATCAAAATGGCTGTTCCTTGAAGGATCACTGATATGATGATTATTTGTGTAACTTAGTTCCCATCAGCCTAGAAAGATACATTAAATGTGTGATGAGGTTTCAGTAATTCAGCATTGTTCCTGTTACTAATTAACCCTACAAGCAGCACCAAAGATGACTGCAAAAGTCATTTAGTGGCTGCACTTCTCTAACATGGCATTTCAAATAGATGATATGTAAATGTTTGATTGTTTATTTTCTGGCCTTTTTTTATTATCAGCGTTGTGTTACTTTCCATTATACTACCTGTGATGAAGATAGCATGTGTAAATAAATCTGAGAAGAGATGGAGTCGGGGACAGCTTGTATATGCCAGTGTTCATTTAAGTTAATCAACCAGCTGGTCTTTCATCCCAGTTCCTTATTCTCCTCTCTTTTCTCCCCAGAGCAAGATTCGTGCTTCCTGACTGCCTGCATGAAGAGAGCGGATTATGTCATTCTAGTGGCCAGATGGCCTGACCACAAAATCCACTATGTCAGCCTTTACAGTCTTGGAAGGGAAGCTCCCGGCCTCAGGACTCTCCCTTCCTGGCCAGGGAGGAAGCACAGTGCCACAGGCATTTTCAGAAGCTGACCTGGAACTTTGCAGGCAGCACCTGCTTTACAGAGAGCGCTATTCATCTGACACCTTTAGTAAGTGTCAGCTTCTCCAGCGTTCCTGATATATCAGTATAAAGGAACTGAATAACCCCAACACTGCGAGTGGCGGCTGCCGGGACACGCACAACATTGCGCTACCACCTAAAGCGTGCGCGCATGCACCCCTGCCAGCCTCAGGCCAAATTTTGGATGCAACTTTTGTTTTGGCCTATTGTCGTACCAGAGCTAGATTTTGCTGTAGATGGATTTTATCTTGCTCTAACTCTTGCAATTCTTTTGTGTGTGTATAGGGCGAGCACACCGCATTAAGAAACAAAATTAAATGCAGGAACTTCTTTTAATTGAATCAGAGACACTGATGGAGGAAGGCAAATGGAAATAAAGCAGAGAGATTTGGTGGGAAACTGTTCTTGCTGTTCCTGTCCATGTCATTCTAGCTCGTTTTGTTTTCCTTAGATACTGAATTACGTCTTCAGCCAGGATACAGAAACTCTGTTTGACTGACAGTAGCCTTGTTCTGTTGTTGTTAACTTACAAAGGCTTAAGGTTCAGACCACTACATTTGTCCAGCCTTCAATTTAACAAAGGCTTTTCCTTTTTTTAAAATTCACTTGACTGTTGGTATGAAGACACATTGGAAAAAGGGGCTTCTGACAGACGTTGTTTAGTCTACTGCCAAATTAGTTCTCTTTTTAAGGGAGCTTTGCAAGTTTTAATTATAGTATTTCTACAAAATCCTTGAAGCAAAGTACTAGTTTTATGCAATTTCACTATTCAAGAAAGTAGTAGTTATGGCTCAATGATAGAACCCAAGATGTTTGTTTAAAAATACATATAAGATTTCTGCAATCTAAATCCACATCTAATGAGCGTACAATATGTGTTTTCTAGTCTGTTTGCATTGTTGGTGATGTGTGACAGAAGCACAGATTTGCTTAAGTTGTAAATGAAAACCATCTCTGAAAGTATAGGTGACAAGGCAGTGTTAGATTTAATTCCCATTGCATAAGTCACTTCATTTTCATGTCTCTTTACACTTGATTGGACATAGTGATATTTTAAATGCATTACAAATTTAATCAAAGGCATCAAATAAGATACACAATGTTAAAATTACATCCAGGAAAACATCTGGGACTATGGAGTGGGAATTACTCTTGCATAAAAAAAAAAAATTCTATACTAGATTAATTGAATAAACAAATGGGTATTGAAGCTCGTCAGAAGCTTGTATGGAAGGTCAGCTCATGCCATTTCCCAGATTGCAAACCAATGCATTGATCTTGAATAGACTTGTGTGTCTGAATAACTTCAAGGATGACTCCATTGGCCATTTTCCTGTGCAGTCTGTTGAGAATGCCCAGATGAGATCAAGAGGAAAAATGCCATGTGTAAAGTTGTTCAGAGTTATGTTATCAGGTTTGGGGGGGCTAAAGGTTCAACCTTGCAAATTACATTCACACTGATATGTTTATTGCCCTTTGAAGAACTATAACTTAGAAAGGAACAAACGTTTGAAGTGAGGCTGATAATAGTTATTGCTTTACTATCAAGATAAAATATGCTGAAGGTGTCTGAAGCTATGTTCTTCAGCTTCCTGTATAGTATATAATGTTCCTCACACTTATAAAATGTACTCTCTTCTCATCAAACCAAGCTCCAAAACATTATTTCTTTTCTTTCCAGATTTGCTCCGTATGGAAAACATGCCAGATTGATAACAGCAAGTAAAATCAGAAGAGATATGTTAAAAATTCCATTCAACTGACTAGATAATTTCAAGTAATTCAGAAATAGCCTTCCCCAGTCCATTCTATATTATGGATACTTTTCTATTGGTGCATGGCTTTGCAAGGAGGGTTTTGGTGGTGATGTCATTGGGTTTTTGTTGTTTTTCTTTTTCCCAATGATTTAGACTTAAGAAGCAGGGGCTGCAGAGAGAAAAATCAATCAGAGCAGCATAATGAATATATCTGATTTTCTTTCTTACTATGTGTGGAATCTCCACAGTTACACTTACGTGTTAGAATACCACTGGAACAAAATCTGTAAGTTGAAAACATCACAGATTGCATCTTCAACCTTGTTCAATGAAATCTCAGGTGTGCAATGCATGTTGAAAGAAATAGATTGACAAGTTTCTATAAAACAAAAGCTGGTAAAATTAATTGCAGCTGACCTTAGAAAAATTTCCAGTCATTGCTTACAAAACAAGTTATCACACTGAAAAAGAGTTATATTAAATATTTCTGAGCAACTTCTTGAACTCTAGAAAAAAAACCCATACTCTGTCTGCCAGTATGTCTGACCAGGATTGTCTTAAGTTGTTGCGCTAGAGTCCTTTTCTTGATTTGTCTTTCTCATTATTTTGGAAATAACTTATGTTATCTCAGCTTAGTTGTCACCAGGTCTATTTAAGTGTAAATAAGGAAAAAAATAGTAAGCATTGGACTGGTATAAATGAGTAGTAAGAGGTTTCTTGTCCCACAGTTTCTTACTCTGTAGAGTTGATTGTTGCAATTTGCATCCTGGGTGGTTTCAGTGAATGCTGTGTTGTATCTTAATCAGACTACTCCAGAGATACTTTAGGATTCAGCAAACAAATGCTCAGGTCTTAAACTGGCATATATGAAGTGATTGCTACCCAGGAGCTGATAACCTGGAGCTCCCGTTTACCTTTTCTTCTATTGTTAGGATCAGGTTCGTGAAAGGTGAAAGCATTTTAAATTTTGGTCAACGGAAGCTTATTTCTGCAGAACAAACAGGTGAGAGATGATGTACTCTTCCATAATATGCTATTGAAATCAGATTACCAGAACTGAAACCAATTAAGCATAATATGCTATTGAAATCAGATTACCAGAATTGAAACCAATTATAAATCCAGGATGAGGAAATATTGTAATTTACAGGACAGCTACTCTGTAAATTCTTGTTGCCTTGTTCTAGCCTAAGCTGGAAGATATATTTTGAAATAGGTCATTTAATTTGATGTAGCAATAACCAAACCCATTGTGTTCAGCTCTGACGATATAGAAGGTATCATTTTAAAAGTTGCTTATTACTTTAAGTTGATTCGTTTAGCACTGAAAAGCAAACTGAGAAAAATCCAAGGTTCAGTTTTCAATCAGGTGTGGAGTATTCTTTTTTTTTTTTGTCTTTTTTTTTATGTTCAAAATGAATGAGAGACTTCTGTGAGTATTTCAACAAAATGTCCCAAAGCTGGAAAGTATTTGAAAACCAGAGATTTGAAAAAATTATAAACAAGTTCCACCTCCCGCTGCTCTGATCTGCCACAAAGACTGAGGGCCAACATTTTGCCTTTCTTCCTCTTAGGTTAAGAAAAAATGTTGAAAACTACATTCTTCATGTATATGGAAGGAATAAATTGAACATGTGTGTCACATTCTATTATGCAGATAAAAATTATGAAGATAGCTATATTTTGTGAAAGCACTATGAAGTTGCCAACTACACAATGCCAAAATACTCTTGTAGACATTAGCAGGTTCGTAGTAAGTTCAGTAGCTATAGACCTGACTCTTCTTATGGTCATGCTCCTTCGACACCGAACAGTTTACGAGCTCTGTCTTTGGGTTATCAATGTCTTCCAAATTTTGAGATATTTATTTAGTTGAATTTAGTCTCTCATAATTGGATTAAAATGAGACAATCTAATAAAAAAAAAAAAAAAAAAAAAGCTGCTTTACCTGTAAGAAGAAAGTGAGTATCATTAAATTTATTTGTTTAGGTTTCTGTGTATTTTCCTGCTTTGTAGAGGATTTTTCAGTGGAAGAAGTTTACTTTTAAAACAGAAATCAGAAGCCATCACTATGTCTAGTTTAGAGAGAGAGAGAGAGATGAACAATGAAACACAGATTCATTGAAGTCTGGTTAAGGACCTGGTTAAAATTCTGGCTTTTGCTAACAGTAGGGAATGTGTTCTATTACTCACTTTCTTGGATTAGATCTAACAAACCTGTCAAAGCAAAAATACAAGTTATTTCCTTCTTGCATTTGTAATAGAGGCTGTTCGAAAGCTCATACTGAATTTATGCTTCAGAAAACTTTCTTGCTAGAGTTGCACTGTTTAGGGTGATAGGAAAAACCTAAAGTCCTGTCTGTTTCTGGAAATGTAAGCTCCTTTTTTATTTTTTTTTTTTTTTTTTTTTTTTTTTTTGAGTTTAGGTGTGGCAGTCTTAGGGTACAGGGAAAATTCCATCTTGGTTAATTATGTTCTGTCTTTCCAATTGTCTGCAGTTAGACAGTCATTTCCTTTTCTTCCAGCCCTGTTTCTTACTGTGATGTTTATATGAGATGTTAAACAGCTGCTTTCTTAAGATCCAGAGGTGGATATATTTACAACACAGGTAAGGTAATTCCTGTGAATGCTCTGTACTCTAAAAAGATTTCATTGTTGTTTTTTAACCCAGAAAACCTTAAAGTAGCGTATAAACATTTGTGACAGAATTCAACATCCTTTTGGGAAAGATGTAAACATCCTTCAGTCAGTCGTGCTTTTAACCTCTGAAAAAAAAGACCTTCAGAAGAGGTGGAAATGCTCATTTAATAAACAGAAAATACTCTGACACCTTTTGTTAAGAAAACTATGGAAGTTAAGAGCATCACTGCTGCAGGCTGTGCCTTACCGAAATGGGAGGAGCTGACTATGGATCTTGTTAAAGAACCAGTGTAGAGTTAGACATTTTGGAGTGATATATAATAGATGTAAGTAGGTTGTATACAATTGGGAATATGCATTCTATGCAAGTCTGTGCTCATTATTACAGCATGACCTAGCTTTGATTCTACATGGTCAATTAAAAGAAGAGCCAACTCAAATGAAAAAGGTTGTATCTGTGCATGGAGAAACTACCCATTCATTCATTGTAGATTTTAAAATACTAACAGTAAGTAAGGTTTTAAAAAAACCGAGCCTAATTAGGCCTGCAAAATGAAGAATCCATGAAGTAATTCCCTGCCTATGCAGTTTTAGTTCAGACTTTTTGCCATGTATAAGGCCGGTTTTAATAATGATCCTATACTATTTTTCTGACAGGACCCTTGCTTCATTTGGTGTACAAGATAGATGGTACTCATTTAATAATTTTGTGTTAATTTTATTGTTTGGCAATAGGCCTTTTGTAGCCCATTCCCTGTCTGAAGAGAGAATCAATTAGTTCTCCTTTTGCTTTTTTGGCAGTGCCCATCACTGAACGTCTGAGCACTGCATAGGCTTTTTTCTAGCTTCACACCAAACCCATGAGGTGAGGGGCTGATACAGTTCCCATTTCATACCCAGAAAAAATGAAACTCGAGACAGACTTGAGCTGAAATTACACATTTAGTTTTTAAAACAGGAAGTCTGCATTTTTCAGGTTCCTGGCTGTTGTGACAGGATTTTATCATTTCAGTGCCTTGCTCCTCATATGAGCTGCAGCTAGGATTTCTGCAGAATTGTAAGTTTGACATCCATAAAACCAAAGCACAGTATTAATGACTACTGCTAAAATTTATATTTTTAATGATTACTCTGCCTTTGACAGACACAGCCTTAAAATTTAGGTTTTGGTCAACTTTAACCTGCCACCAGAAAAAGGCTTTTCCTTTTTGTTCATGTAGAACTCTGTTTTAATACTGGCCCCAGCCAAGAAATAATGTTCCAAATATATGAATATTTTCTTGAGCTTCAGGAATTTTTTCATTCAAATCCAAGCTGACATATCTTCCCTCCACCTTTTCCCCTAGCACCCAACAACTGCATTTTTTGCCCATCCAAAACTCAGCAGTATTTTATTTCAGAAAGCAGAGGCTGTTTTCACAGGACAAACAGTTCAGTGTTTCAGAAGCAAACTATATTCTGCTCTTACCTTGGCTCTCAGACTGAGGGATTATTGAAACACCAGAAATTCTTTCTCCTCAGTGGTCTACTCAGTCACATGGAAAGCGTGGTCTCCCTGGCCAGCACTGGTGTCTTTCCTCCCCTTTGTCCTAGCTGTCTCTGGTCCTTGCCCAATCCTCTTGTTTTCTGCCCTGAAATCTTTTCTGTGTTGCATTCAGTGAAATGGCTACTTGCTCACAGAGCTGGAAGGTGGGGGAATGGAGAGCACAGGGGACAACCTTCACGGTTGCCATTCAGGTGCCCATTCTCCAGCAGCTGGAAATATCGGTCGTGTGCTCAGTTCCAACAACTTTGGGGGAGATTTCACTGAAAAAATAAAGAAAATTCTGCTGAACATGTGCAAACTGTTTTTTAAAGTGCTTTTAATATGGTTGAATTAGAGCTCAGTTCAAGGGGATGAAACAGGTGTGCCTTCCTGACATAAGAACACTTCCTTTCAAATGTTAATCTCAGTGTTTCAAAATTTTACAAATGCTTCAAAATACTAAAACGACCTGAGAAAATGTCATCTGATTTTATTTTTTTTTTATTTTTTTTTTTTTTTAACAGATGAGGAGTGAAGGGAGTCAAGCAACAACAGATATTTTGCTGACTTACTGCTTAGAGATGAACAAACCATTTTGGCTGGAAATGTCCAAACAAATTCAGCCTGCGGCATACCTTGAGCATGGGGAACTTTAGTCTCAGTGGCTTCAGTTCTTTATGACTTCAAACAAGATAGTATAAATCGGAAGTATTATGCAATCTTAATAATAGGCTATGTTACCAGTCTGCTCACAACAAACCAGTCAGCATAACTGAAATTCCTAGGTATACTGTGGTTATTAAAAATGAGTTTCTGTGAGTTGCTGCTGGCCTTTCGGCACATCATAAATATATTAAAAAAAAAATTACATTTTTGCTCTTTAAACTTAACCTGATTTTCTGCAACTTTCCCCAAACCATAGTGGATCATGTATTGCAAAACAAGTTTTAGTTGTACTTGGCTTCTTACTCCACCCTTATAAATGATTTCTTTCTTTTCAATGATGGTCTCTGTAAACTTGACATTAGCAAAGATGAACTATCAGAGACTGATTTTTTTCACCCATATGAAAAAACTTTGTTCTGGTTCTGTACGTAGTCTGGGAAAAAGGCCCTAGTGACTACTGTGAATAATTCAGGGATATAATCTATAGATTTTACTATCTATGGGCATCAGTAGCTACTACTTTTTTTTTTTTTTTTTTCCTGAGGTGTAGATGGAATTCCCAAATAAAGTAGCCATTGAGATGAAGCTTGTCTTCCGAGACAAGCTTATGAATTAACCAAAACAGGCCTCAATCACAGGTATTAAAAGCAAAATGAAAAACTGAAATAAAGGCTGTGCCAGCAGTAACAGGGCTTGGTTTTATCTTGATATTATTAGTACATAACTCAAAATGGTACTGAGTTGGTCTTGAGGATATTTACTGTGGTACCCAATGACCGTTTACTTCCCCTGATATCAGTGGTATATTTGTCCTACAGATAAATGAAGGCACAGTTAATCTGGATTAAAACAGCAGTGAAACAACTTTATTGGGTATTAACTTAGTAAATAGCTGAATTCAAGTTCAGATTCTCCTACAGGCTTGAATTTCTCCTGAGAGCTCACTTTAAAAGACAGATTCCACTGCTGTTTAAAGCTGAGGTAGCCAACCCAGGTTAAGTACCCACAAAGACAGGCGTTCCTCCAGCAAAGACAGGATATGAAGCGTATTCCCATACAGTACGATTGAAGTCTTGGAAAACTATTCATTTGGAGAATCAATGAAAGAAGTTGCCATGACTCACAGTCTCCTCAGAAGCTATCAGAAAAATATGGTTTCAGCCCCAAACAATGTAGGCTGTTGATTTGTCTCAGCTCCTGTATTTTTTTTTTCTTGTTTCTTAATGTTCCCAGGGGTTGTCATGGTCTTTCTACTTTCTTCATCTTCTGTTTAGTAGATATATTCTGGGACTTTCCTTGGTCATAGCTGCTGTAAGTAAAGCATTCAAGGCAACTTCGGGAAACTCTGATGTGGCTATTTTCCAATTAATTGATTATATTAATAGATGCTGATCTTTCTAAATTCAGTTCTGAAAATCAAGATATGAAACAAGTTTTAGGGTCTGCCACTTATATGCTGTGAGACTAAGCCAGATGTCTTCTGTCTCAGTTCTCTCACTTGTAAAATGTGGATAATGCTATTTTTTACCCAGGTATGTTAAAGTACTTGGAAATCTAGATACAAAGTATCATACTCATGATAAAATGTCCCTTACTGAGTAGCACTGAAGTATGCAATGATTTATGGTTTATAAACAATTCTGAAACCTCTGCAAGGTCCTGTTTGTAGTACTGGGAATCTATTATTACTACATGCTTCTTCTGCACTTTTTCTTTTTGAAGCAGGCCACATTTTGCTACAAGTATTGCTGACATCTCCCATGTGTTGGAAGACAGTTGGGACATGTCTCTTTTTTATAGTTAGGTCCTGAAAACCACCGCTTATGAATCAAAATGAAGAAATGAAGCGGG